>OY292397.1:2343231-2403952 GCA_958496205.1 Idaea biselata
GGCATAAACATATTTTCTCTGATATCTTTATCCAGGGAGGAAACAGTCGACTTAGTTTGTATTGGGAAAGAGTAGCAGACATTCCTCTCAAGGTTGAGATTAATAATTCTGGTAGAAAATTCAATTGCATTTTCTTTGCAATAAATAAATAAATATTTTATTTCAGGTTATATCTACAAATGAACTCACAAGAATTCACACAAGATAATTTCAAAATGATGACAACATTCCCAAAGAAAATATTTTCAGTCGACGATTACGATAAGCCATTGGATTCTTTAGGTTTGTTACTCTTTATAAAATGTAAATAGGTTAAAAATTAACTTACCAGATATTTTTATTTCGTCGGATATTTTTTGCCATGCCCTGCGTTGAACATAACGTAAGTGGTAACTAGAATCACTCTGATCCCACGAAACATTTATAAACTTTTCAAACTCCATTTTTAAGTCCGAACGCGTTTCAAAATCCCAACAAGTTTGGATTGTGTTCAAACGTCGTAAGTTAACGTACGTATACGTACGACTAAGCCTGGCCGCACACGTACGTTTTCCGAATTCGTTTTTCCGTATACAGATTCGTGAATGCTTCAAATCCATACGAAATGTGTTGATTACCGCACACGTTGGTTTCGCAAATATTCCGAATGGAAAAAAACGTATTCGGAAAACGTATGTCTGCGGCCAGGCTAAATCGTATGCAGTCTGCGCGCTTCCATAGTACTTGATAGGATGGGATTGTTCGTACGTCTCCATATGTCAGCGCACGAATGAAATTCAGACGAAAACGTAGCCAAAGTGCGCCCGGCCTAAATTGGCACTGTACAATATCTTTTCTGTATTGCTAAGTATTATGTTAAGAGCTAAATTACTAATTTTACATTTCCAGGTCTCGTCCCATCAGCTGTCATCATCATATCAAGAGGCCAATAGACACATCTCTTATCTACAGAATAAGTGATTTTTTATAATGAGCCAAGCTGATTTTGTAAAGACAAAATGTCTGTTAATTTAACTACTGTACATGTGATAAGAACAGGACTGGGCTAGCGCCATATTGTGACGTCATACACATTTATTTATATAAATATTACTGTTGGTGTACTAATAAATTAGTCCACCAACAGTAAAGTACACTATAGCTAATACAGAAAACACATTTTTAAAAAGATGGACAAGTGTGCTTACCAAATATAGGTATACACAACGTTTCATACACATACCCAAATAATCAAAAGGCTAATCCAATAGACTTGTATGCAACTTGTAAGCAAGTCTTGTATGCAACTTGTAGGCAAGTCTTTGATGCAACTTGTAGGCAAGTCATTGATGCAACTTGTAGGCAAGTCTTGTACGCAACTTGTAGGCAAGTCTTGTATGCAACTTGTAGGCAAGTCTTGTATGCAACTTGTAGGCAAGTCTTGTATACAACTTGTAGGCAAGTCTTGTATACAACTTTTAGGCAAGTCTTGTATGCTACTTGTATTGTAGGCAAGTCTTATATGCAACTTGTAGGCAAGTCTTATATGCAACTTGTAGGCAAGTCTTGTATGCAACTTGTAGGCAAGTCTTGTACGCAAGTTATAGAAAAGGCTTGAAAAGACATGTCAAGTGACATTATAACGCCACTTGCGAACAAGACTTGCCTAATAAAATCGCGACTTTAGACGAATGGCCGAATACTGAAACCGAGGAGCTCATTGGCCTAGCCCTGCACCTGCCGATCTTGAATGGCCGTGCGATTAAAGCCGCCACGATTCTGTTATGGCGTAACAATATGGAGCTAGTTAAAATCCTGTATTATCGCATTATTTAAGTAAGGGGTCATGATAAGTTGAGTAAACAGAGAAATAAAGTCTGTTCCATAAATCTGTAGACATTTTATTGGCAGTTCAGCACGAGAAATATTATGTCGAGTCGACAAAGGTGCCGTCTTTTTCTCTCAAACGATGAGAAAAAATTCTTGTCGATGTCGATTCGACAAAATATATCTCGTTGCTGTCATGCTAGCCTAGCAGTAGCCATAATATTATCTATCACTAGTGATTACCACGTTTCGTCAAAGCTTAAGTGTACTGCATAGTGTCTATGAAGCCTGTTATCCAGTGCATAGATAGATAATATGGATGTAGAAATAATGAAGGTTAAAATTTTAGGAAAGTATAAAGGTAGAAACATACTGAGCCCACGTACGCAATGTATGCAACGCATTATGTCATCTGGACTCTTGAATTTGTATGAAAACCGTGGGACGCTTGTGATAAGGTTGCATATGTTGCTAATTCAAAGGTTTTCATACAAACTCAAGAGTCTATATGCAAAATACGTTGCGTACGTGGGCCCAGTATGTTCCTACCTTAATATACGTAAGAGCTGCCACACCATGCAAGAAATTTTCGGAACCCACACCTACAGCATACTTCGAAAGATAATGTCGATGTGTTTTCGTTTGTTATGTCTTCTTCTCACCTGAGTTCCTGGTCTCGGGAGCCCGGGGTCCGCTAAACCCCAAATTATTTTGTGCCGGCGCAGTAGGTAAGTCATCCATCATTGACCATACCGTCTGCAAATATTTTTACGGCCGGCCGCCTGCCTGACACCAACTCTCCTAGGACCTAAGTAGTTTAACCGTCACCTCACGGGGAGACACTTAGGGTTTGCTAGTCTCCCTAAGATTCCTTTTCCCTAGTTGTCTTTTACGACTCCCACGGGACGAGATGGGGTAACTCTATTCTAGACAAATTTCTTTTCGTAAGAAATTTGAACTTATAAGGTAGGTACCTACTTCACTACGGTTTTTTTAAATCACAACGCAATCTAGCCCCAAACTAAGCACTAGGCTTGTACTATGGATGCTAGACAACGGATGTACTACATATTTTACTTTTTTTTTGTAAATACATACATATAATACATAGAAAACCAGATACAAATATTTATTTTTAACCATAAATACTTGCAACCGGCGGGAATCGAACCCGCAACCTTCTGCTTTGCAGTCGGGCCTTCCCCCGACGCGCCACAGAGGTCGTCGTACTAACATTATGTTGGGACATAGTTTTCTGTGGTATTTCCCAGTAAGTTTGTACCTATGATAAGAAAAACATAGGAAATATTTCAGATAGCAAGGCATACCTATATTATTAAGTACCTATGTACCTACCTACTTAGGTAGTAGGTACCTATACTAATATGTATACAGAGGAAGTACAAAAAAATGACTGAAAAAATTATTATATTCTCACTTTAAAAACCATCCCATTAGATAAAACTGGACATTCTATGGGCATCTATTAATTAGTAATACAATTTTTACGAGCCTTACTAATCGATTATGATTAAGTACAAAAATATAAATATTATTTATTTAAAACAACCAAGCAAGAACTATAACAAGGCACAACTTGATTTAGCTTAGAATTGATGAGCAAAATTCATTCTACAGTTAAAATAAAGTTCTGACAAAATCAACAAAAGGTATTAGGTACTAAGTATTAGGAACACAAAATTACAACAATTACATAATATAAAACTGTGAAGAAAATGTCTAACTAAAGTATGGTGCTTTCTTAGTTTAAAATCTTGACCAAAAATATGTGAAAAGTGAAGATTCTTCGTGATAAAAAGTGATAATCAAAGATTGGAGTCGATAACATTAGAAAACATAAAGAGGATGGACAGGCACACCATACAATCTATCATAGATAGTATAGATTACCAAAAACAACAACAACGGAACATGTTTGTAAGACAAAGCACACATCCATCCATGCCCCTAGAAATTGTTTGAACCCCCACCTTAATAATTACAACGTAAGCCACTGTATCCAAGTAACTAGCTTGTACAGTTCTACTACTATTTTACTTTTAGGAGTGACAGTCTCAGGATACAGTACACCTTTATTACCATTACAGTTACTAACATACATCAAACTGTTGGTACGACAGTCCGTCAACTCCAAAGACTTTGTAAAACATATGCGTAGTTCAAATATATACTGTTTTCCTTCATCATTTCTACACTCGATCTCTGGTTCGACACCTAACTTACTCCTAATTGCTTTATAAAAGTCTGTCACGCTATATTCCTTGGTGTCAGAAGGTAGTATGCCTGCTGGTTGCAGTATATTGTCCATGGTGTAGTTCTTTAGTAGACTTAAACCTTCAGTGAAGTATTTGATTTGAGAGTTGAGTGGGTTAATGGCCGCAGCGCATGTACCATGTTTGTTCCATTCATGTGCCCAGAAACTGTACAGAGATGTATCTGAAAGAACATTTTAATAGGTATTCAGGTGAAATGGTTGATATATCTAAGTGTACCCCATCATACTTATTAAAATGCAGGTCTTGATTCTTGAATGGACAATGCTCAGCCTAAATGGCTAGTAAATATTATAAATGCGAAAGTTTATATGTTTGTTTGTATGTCAATCATACAAAAACGGCTGAACAGATTTGACTAAAATTTGGCACTCAGTTATTACGGGATTAGGAAAGAAAACTTTTTATCTCAGTATTCCCACAGGGATGGGAAGAACGCAGATGCAACCTGCGGAGCAAAGCTAGTTAATTCATAAAGGGACTACTGTACCAACCTGCTTCAATATTGGTCCAAGATTGCTCAAGCTCGTTCTCAATTGGTTTTACCTCCTCCGGATCAAATAGCCATGTCTTATTGCAGAAAAACGGCCCCATAGTCCCTATTTTTGTCGGCCAGATACCGTGGATCGTCCACGTGTCTTGGTTTGAAGGCATAGCACAAGTATGGGGCTTGTGCTCCATCCATAGTTTACAAATAGTTGGAGGCCAGTGCTGAGTGAAAATCAAAATATCCCAGTTCTTCTCGTGAACTGGGTGTTTCGAATGAACGAAGCTTGCTCTACAAGGTATCAAGGTTGTTATTAATTAGTAAGAAACGTAATAGAACCTGAAATTAAACGAGTTTAAGCACAAACTTACCTTGACAAAAATATTACTACACAAGGCAATGTAAGGCCCCACATTGTCATAACTTAACTATTGTCGCTGAATAATCGGTTATTGGAATATTATAATATTTTCCCTATTATTTAAAGAATGCTACTCGCAGTAATTCATAAAACTACTTATTTGCATTTTTCTGGCAAAACAACATCACTGACTAGTGTTGCCTTTCATTACTTCACTATCTTTACCCTATCGATAGTTTGGGCAAATCAATAGTATCGATGGGTCTATCGATAGTGTCGATACTAAATTACTAACTACCGATGATATAGATAGCTCCATTAATATCAATACCTACTATAGATAGACACACAGCAATACTAAAGATAGTATTTAAGTTCAATATCGTATGCACTATCGATAGTATTGATATTAGTGCTGCTGAATATTGCAAAAACAATCAATACTGTCGATAGTTTTGACCTATCGGTAGTGAGCTTTTTTCAAGAGTATCGATAGCGTAAATCTATCCATAGTTTTGAGACTATCGATGGTAATTACGATATAAAGCTTCAATACTATCATTGCTATCGATATTGCAGTTAACCAATACTAACGAACTGTACAAAACTTCGATGTCGATAGTATCGATACTATCGATAGGCCTATCCATATAATAGACGATTTTTGATAGTCAATCGATATCGAGCTTTCGATAGTCAAACTATCGATAGTTCGGCAACGCTATCACTGACGTAAACGACGTTTTTTTTCTGACTGACATTCAATTGACTTTGACATTGATATTTTAGATGTTATGACAGTGACAACTAATTTCAGTTTTTCTATGACTTAGTACGACTGTATCATACTGCAAAAGCAAGCCATATTTCACTATTATTTTTCTTGTTCTCAGTCTCAGGACCTGCGCTGTGGTTCCTGAGATTAGCGCGTTTTTTAAACAAACAAACAAACTCTTCAGCTTTATATTCTTCTTTCTTATATATAAAATTTCCATGTCACAATGTTAGTTACCGTACTCCTCCGAAACGGCGCGACCGATTTTTACCAAATTTTATATGCGTATTCAGTACCTAGGTCTGAGAATCGGCTACTATCTATAATTTATAAGGCAAAAAACAACGTTTGCCGGGTCAGCTAGTATTAGTATAGATAAAAGCCCTCACGATCGAATAGCTATTTTCGCATGAATCGTATAGCATCTTAATATACTTATTTATTACAGATATAAGTTGAGTTATCCATAACGAAATAGGAGATAGGATAGGTAGATCGACTGGAGGTGCTATGCATGAGTTGTGCAATCCTAGATATTTTTGTTTTTTAGATTGGTTTCGCTATTTTATTAGTGAACTACGGCATATTATTGATTTATTAGTTATTACTTACTTTATTATGTTCAATAACTCAATAGACAATGGCGATTAAAGGTAGGTAGGTACATCGAGACGCTTCGCTTTGAAAGAAAGGCAACGTAAGTAGGTAGTTAGGTATACCTACTGTCTTCGGATATGGCACGCTGGGCACTGTTGTAATGTTCAAAAAACTAAATTAAATACTCACACACATTTCTAAATTCTGTTTCTAAGTTTTTTTAATCTCTAGGTATTAATATATACTATAACTAACCCAATACCAACGAAAAAAGGTCTTTCAAAGCCCTTCCACCTAAGCAATCTAATCTAGGTCCTAGATGGTGGGAAATCTAAGCATCACAGGATCTATTAGAATAGGATTAGGATTGATAACAACGACGATGTTCGAATTTTGATCCATCTTTTTTGAAGCTGTGTGGGTTATTTCCCGAATAGTTTGACTTTGGAAGCCAGAGACGAGTTTGAAATGGATCACTATCAGGCAACCTTTTTCCTTCTAATCTTTAATAGAGGCCAGTCCAGTTCCATGCGTGTAAGCCCTTTACTGGTTTGTTGGTTCCTGTCAGCTTACTCTCCTAACTAGTAGGTAGCACTAGCAGAGCTTTGAAATCAGCACCGTGTCAGTCCATAAGTCCCTATTCCGGCCAGCGAACGATGACCGTTTCGTTTTTTTTTTCACAATATACCGTTCTGAAAGAACCTCGTTCCGCGTTCCTTATACCGCCACTAACGTCACTCGCTCTGATGCACTTGTGAAAAAAATATTATCGCGTGTCTCACGCTCGATAGACGCGAGTATCGCCACAATTACAGATACATTATGGGCACATCGGTATGATTGCAATTAGTGCTATGTAGGTGGGTAACTGGGTACTTAGCAATTGACCATTCTAGGATGTCTTCTGCCTGTGTCTAGTTAAAATCTTTACACGATGCGAACGCGTAGCGCTTGTAAGAGAAAATGCCTTGTTGCTTCAAAGTTCTTCCATCAACTGTTAGTCGAGTTGTTGCGAAGGTTGAAAGAGGACCCTTTTCTAAGAGCACACCTATTCTAATTTTTCAAAATTTTATTTCTATTCTAATAAGTCAATCAACAAGTTGGCATCCTTTCCTCTTAATGGTTCATTAAGACCACTTACGACTAAAGAATGAACAATCACGGGGCCTAGCTAGTTGTACCTACTTCAGTACCTACCTAGTACAATTCCTGTGGGATGATGATTAGCTAAATACCAGCCAACTGCGAGTCGATTACGCGCACGAAGGGTTTCGTACCATTACCACAATTGGGTACGGAACCCTAAAATAAACTCTGGACCAAGCGAAATACGTGTACGCAACGACGAAGCACGTTTGCATTTTTCTTTACCACTGTCGCCAGTTTATCACTAAATGGCGCCAGAGGTAAAAATTCATCGCGCTTACGTTGCGTTTAACTTTGAAAAATCAAGTTTGTTGTAGGTATGGGAGCCGTCTTAAATATTGTTGTTGATATAGCGGCTACAGAAATACATCATTTGTGAAACAACCGTCTAGCAATCACGGTTCATGGGAACAGCATGGTGACAGACAGACGGACTGAGACGGACAGACAGCGAAGTCTCTGTAATAGGGTTCCGTGTTTTACCCCTTTGGATACCTACGGAACCCTAAAAATGGAATAATAAAAGAAATGATAGAATGGGATCGACACTGTGACGTGTGGCAGTAGGTAATTTAAAGCTGGGGCACCTTGAATGCTCAATACTGTTCAATGTCGACGGTTCAGTGACACCTGACTCCTGTCCGGCCAACGCGAGGACAGATAGGTAGCTAGGTAGGTATACCTAGATACTGTGGAGGTATTACGCACTATTCAAATTGAGATAATTATCTATGGAGTCGTCTGGGTGCTCAAGCTAGTTATAATAGGTAGGTAATGTATAAACTTTTGAAAAATTACCAACTATTGCTGAACCGTTTTTGAGGAAAATCTAACGATGCTGAAGCGATGTTGAGACTATTTAGTTATGGAATACGTGCACTGGCATCGAGTCAGTCTTCTTCTCAATAAAGCGTCATCGTCATCAACAGATAACACGGAATCTTTCCTTCTCTTCTACAAGTCTTTCTACCCCTTATCAGACCACAAAACGGAGTCTAGATAGATAGATAAAAAAATTAATTCACCATAAGTTTACAAATCACATTACAAAAACAAAAACTTACAGCTAATACAATTTTATGAAAGGTACAGTGATCGGCCTTAAAAAGCGATAAGGCCGCCCATTTTCTTCCAGGCAACCTTTCAAATTGTAATTAACTGGTGTATGGTACTTATAAAAGATTATAGAAATATTCCGGTAGACGAGAAATATGTTAAAACTAGCTGTGCCCGCGACTTCGTCAGCGTTTTTCGGACTACCTACCCATCGCTGTGCTTGAACGGACGACCAGGGAAGTATGTTGCTGAGCAGAAGATAATCATGGCAGAGTCTATTTAAGTGTAGATTTAGCACAGCGCAGCGGTAGGTAACGTGTTGCATGCTTATAAGAAGTAACCTTTATCGAAAAAATAAAAAAAATCGAAACCCGACTTCGAACAAAAGGACAAAACAATAATATTGAGCTCTCCTAAATACAGTGCAACCGACTTATCTGTTATGTAAGCTGAAGTCGGGCAGCTTAACTATATCTTTTTTTACGTGGCTAATGTCCGTCACCGTCAGGCCAATCTCGTTGGGCTCCCTACCATAGGCTTATAATGTAAACCCCCATGGTGTCCCTTGCTCCACAAGTGTCAAAGCCAGTGGAAATTCCTCATGGACTACATTCCGACAACGACGGCCTTTCCAAGCCTCATCTCTGCATCTGCCCGATAGACAACCCCTCTCCGTCTCCCCTCCCTCGACACGGTCACGCCACCGTTTCGAGGTCCCCAAAGCCGGTGATAACCTCCCCCCCCACAATTCACCACCAGAGGCTGAGGTGATTTTTATAGTGGTTGTCTACCACGCGGGCCCTTTCTTGTGGAAAGGACCCCCGAGCCCGCTGACGCGGGATTACGGGTTAGAAGCCAGGCAAGCCCGGTTTCCCACCTCGTGCGCCTCTTAGCTTTCAGCTACTGAGTCCCCTCACAACGTCAAGGTGGACGCAGGACGACCATCTGGAGGGTAAAACGTAACGTCGTGTCCGGGACTCGTGACTCGAACGCGCAGCCGTCGAATTGGAAGCCATCACTCGGCTCGGTAGGCCACCGTTCCTTAAAAAGGGAATGCGCCGGTCTGTGATTCGAACGCGGAACCCTCGACTTGGAATCCATAGCTGCCATTGTGCCACGTAAACTACATGCAATCAGCATCTACTCAGTAAAACTGCCCCATTACAGCTATATTTTTTAAATCCTTTTTATTGAATTTTCGACTGCCACTAAAAATGATCAAAATTGTAACCGTAACTTTAATCACTGAAGAATTTTTGAGAAGGTGGTTTCAGGTGGTCCATCAATTTATACCTTGTTCTTAATAAGCCGATTCTATTGATGGAAGTCCAAAAATTAGTAATTTACAGCATTGCGGGATGCTATTCTGATCATCATTCCGAAGGTTCTCATCAGATCTTCACCAACAATTTATGGGACCAACTCGGGACTCTCACTTTCCAAATTAAAAAAGAATTATCGAAATCGGACTTTATATGCCGGAGTACGGCGTGAACATATTCACATACAAATAATATGCGGGTAGAATTGAGCAGCTCCTATTTTTTTTAAAGTCGGTTAAAAACAGCCATTATAAAGAATTTCCGTATACGGTATTTGAGGAATTTCCTGAAAAAAAAAACCGGTTATCCGGTTTTTTTATTTTCGACCGGATATCCGGTTAATCATGTCTTGATTCCACACAACATATTTCTTCAATACAACATTCAAACTAATTAAGTAATAGCAGAAAAAACACTTTATCCGGATAACCGGACTAAATATCCGGATAAAAAATAGCCTATATGTCAATCGGGGTCTAAAGCTATCTGCATACCAAATTTGGTCAAAATCGGTTAAGCCGTTTCTGAGATTAGCGGGCACAAAGGCACAGACAAACAGACAAACAGACAAACAGACAAACAGACAAACAGACAAACAGACAAACGGACAAACAGACAAACAGACAACCAGAAAAACAGAGAAATGGGTTCTACTGCGTTAGTAGGTACCCCTCCAATTTATATTTTTTTTATATCTTTCAAAAACAGACACCGCTGAGTTACGATTTTATTATTATTATACTTATGTATAGATAGATAGATAGATATGGTAAATCATTTGGGGAAACTATTTCAGAAACTTTGATCAAAGGGTTCCGTACCATTATCTATACAACAGATTTTGTTTTGATAGGTAAATTGCATTTCAAGATTTTTGTCGTTTAAAAAAAACTACGTACTAGATTTCGTTTAAACCAATTTTCGTTGGAAGTTTGCATAGAAATGTACATCATATACTTTTTTAGATTTATCATTCCATTATTTTAGAAGTTACGGGGGGGCGGGGGGGGGGGGGGGGGGGAGACACACATTTTACCACTTTGGAAGTGTCTCTCGCGCTATTCAGTTTAGAAAAAAATGATATTAGAAACCTCAACATCACGTATAGTAGGTACACATACACGTTACGCGTATAGGTAAGATGAAAAAAAAATGAGTTTTAGTTCTAAGTATAACCCCAAAAATTTATTGTTTTTTTTCTATGTTTGTGTGAAAATCTTAATGCGGTTCACCGAATAAATCTACTTACCAAGTTTGAACAGTATAGCTCTTATAGTTTCGGAAAAAAGTGCCTGTGACATACGGACAGACGGACAGACGGACAGACGGACAGACGGACAGACGGACAGACGGACAGACGGACAGACGGACAGACGGACAGACGGACAGACGGACAGACGGACAGACATGACGAATCTATAAAGGTTCCGTTTTTTTGCCATTTGGCTACGGAACCCTAATAAAGAGCTGTCACTTTCAAATATTTTTGTATGTACCTATACATTTTTGTTCTAAGTTTCTGAAATAGGGTAAGCTACCACATTCCTTCAGTAAATGATTGAAACTGCAGTCAATAAACTATCTGCTTTATGCTTAGACATCGTTTTGTAACTGAGAAGGCGTCTGAGTCACACATAGTTCTTTGTCTTTCTGTACCATAGCCACGAGCTACATCTTAAGCACCTTTTATATGTAAGCTGACCATAAAAACACAGTTTACTTAGAAAATAGTTGGCGCCTCGCGGTGTTCTTATAGCCTTACTAATAAACGTGGCGTAATGTCGGAGTGATTTTACCATTTTTTGTTTCTGTCTGTCAACTTTGAAAGTTCTTGTCACGGAGAAAGACAAAGCATGTTCCGACCTTACTCCACGTTTAATTTTAAGGCTATTATAGTTTCCCAACTTTCGAACTGTTGAGTTTTGGCCGGGAACGCGCAGACAACATGTCGTGCTCTAATTTTATTTTCGTGAAACTATGTTGTAGGTAAACTGGGTTACATTGTGTTATTTTGGTGGAATCTTATTCAATTTGGTTCCGTGAATGTGCACAAGTGTAGAGATAACACAATTGAGTGTTTTATATGGACTTTCTTCGTGCCTCCAAAGCTCCTTCAAGGTTATGGTGACGTTGCCACCGCTTTACCATAGCTCCAGACTTGGAACTTTGAGTCCGATCGGGCCAATACTTGATACTGCCAATATGCCAATATCTTGTAAGATGTACCTACGCCGCCAAAACTAAATGAAGAAGAACAAAGTTTCTCGGGACCAGGTCCGGTTTTTTGTTTGTTGGAAAGATCACATATAATCTTTCTTTCTACTATGATAAATTGATAAAAGACACAAGTGACGTAAAACCCCCCCATCCATTGCAATAAAAGTTCATTGATTTTTCATCGGTTGTCGCGATGTTGGATTAAATAAAATAGAGGCTTAGATAAAAAGAAAAATAGGTAAACTTTGTAAACAATAAACATCATTGATTTCTGGGTCTTTACAGATCTATAATATTTGTGTATAATATGATAATATAATATGATGTTATAATATTTAATTAAAGCAACGTGATTAAGACGACTTTTCCGAAGTCGTTCAAAAATTAAGTTTAATTTCAAAATCTCATTGTGCAAGGTCCTTCACAACTGCAATCGCGTGCAAAAGCGTGCAAACAACTGTTTAGTTCAATAATTAATAAGAAAAACGCGTCACGCCGCCCGCACGCTTGCGCGCGCGGTCTTTTTGCAAGCCACGAGCGGAAACGCACGCGCACTACGCTTTTTTACCTGTAATACATTAAAATTTAATGTTGTATATGAGAGCAATGCCCGTCTTTTATAATTAATCCGTGTTGTTGGAAGAAATAGACTGGTTATAACAAGTGGTTAACTATTAACAATATCATAAAGATATTTTTTTTTGTTTTTTTTTTTTTTAATAGGTAGGTAATGCTCAGAAATTGCTGGACTGATTTCTATTTTTTTAATTTATTTATATTGGTGGGAAAATACCTAAACATAAAATCCTTGGGTGTATTTATACTGCATGTTAGGTTACCCTTATCTGTGAAACTTCAGATTTCAATAGAAAAGTATCAATAGAATTCCAAATTACAGAAACAAAACTAGCTTATTTTACCCATTGGCCACATTATAGATTCAATTCATCAGCCAATTAAAACGCGTGATTCAAATATGGAATGCTGTTGGAAATAGCTAGGATGCGCAGGCGTCGGCACCCTGTGACGTCACCAGGAATCCAGTCTCTGAGTCACGAGCCTGAATCATTTATAGTAATGCAGCTTTCTGATGGATTTACCCAGCCTCGGTCCAGCTAACCGTGTCCCGCGGTTTTACGCGCATAAGTCCTGCATCCCGTAGAAATTTTCGTAAATCCTGGGATGTAAGCATCCAATAAGAATATCAGATGCTCATGATGAAGAGCTACCTATCAAAATGCTCATCTGTGCGAATAGAAACACAGTTCTGAAATCTAGAATTGAAAAAAAAAACCAACCATCTGCTAAGGTATCTGCCTACGGCTAGGCTAAGGTAATGTTGTAGTGTAGGATTTGTTTCTTTTTTAGCATAACTATTTTTATTTGAATGTTGTGCATAGCTATCATCGGAACATGAATTTAGTTATTAGGTATTAAGTACCTATATTGTTTTTGCATGAATGAATATTTTAGTTTGTGTTCTGTTGTTGAGCCTTTTTAATAAGTAAATAAATAAACCTTTTTCAATTTAGAATTTTCTTGTGTTTTCCCGATGCAGTTGCAAAATGTCCAGTGGGTGCAAACAATGCTAAAAGTAATAGGTAAACACCACGCGATTAAAATTAAAAACTTGTTAAAAAATTTTTTCAATTTGTCCAAATCAGATGAAAATCAATGCTGCGCAGATAGAGTTTGTCAAAAATATGGTGAATATTTAATAAATAAATGAGTAGGTAGGTATCTAAATCTCTATGATTTGTAAGAAGGAGGACAATTTGTGTACAAAATTTCGAAAGTAGGCAATTACGTACCTACTAAATACTTATATCGTCATTAGATTGGAGATTAAAGTTCATACTTAGTTGGGTGACCGATAAGTTATGTACCAAAAAATCACTATCACGAGCTCCTCTGTGCTTCGGAAGGCACGTTAAGCAGTTACTCCCGGTTAACAATGAATGCCATTCACTTGTAGATAACTTTCATCGAACCGCGCATTGCCTACCCCTGCTATAATAGATACAATTGAACACAAATACCGCTTGATACGTAAACTTCTAAAACTAGTAAGTACCTACCTACCTATAATGGTCTGTTGATAGACACCTACTTACCGATACCTACATTGATTGCAAAGATCAACGACATTCGTTCAATGATGCATGAAATGTACTAATAATAAGCACGCAAGCGATGGACCGGCACTGCTGAGTGCAATATGCATCTATGTATGGTATCTTTGTTAGCACACTTCTTGTTGATCAATAAACAAGTGAGGCCCATTTGAAGACCTATTTCTGCTGGAAATGTTACTGGCAGCGCTTCGTAGAAAACGTTTCTGACCAACGAGTTTACATCAAATCTGAGGAGTTTGTATGAGCTTCCGATACTGGCAGTAATGAGAAAAAAACTGTTATGTACTAAAATAACCCGGCCAAGTGCGACACTCGCGCACGAAGGGTTCCGTCCCGTTTTTCCCTTTGGGTACTTAACCCTAAAAAGACGTTAGATATTTGAAAATGTTAGGTACAGCATAGGCGCAGCTTCCAGTAGGCTCACTCTATAGAAATCTTAGCACACTAAGCACACACTTGTACGTGTGCTAGTTAACATTGAATACTGCTTGTAATCGCATATGCACCAGGGAGGGAGCGCGTAGGTTTTTGTTTTAAGAATAATTAGGCGAGTCAGCCTACTATTAGCCGTATTCACAAACTACCCTATGAACGCACTGCCATTAAACGCCTGCGTTTTACCGTAGAACTGAAACCGCAAAAATTGCAACAAATAGCTTTCTACACAAGCCCACGCATTAGCGTTTTTTTTAAATGACTCATTTTTCGTGTTGATACGCGGTTCTGCATTTTCACCTATTCGTAAACTGCCGCAAGCCTTAATGCTTTATCTTGCTCTTGTGAGTGATAGATAATAATCAACGTAAGCGAAAGTGTAACAAAAGCTGAAAAGCATTAGGGTCATCTCTACCAAGAACATACCTATATTTACACGTTTCCAATGATATTCCATTCGGGGTTTGTAAACTTGCATGGCTGATGCTGGCAACTTTCCAATAAATAAAAAACATAAAAAGCGTACCTACCCTGCACCAAAATCAACGAGATTTTGCTAAAAAAACCTACTAAAAAGTTTGCATAAAAAAGCGGTCTGGTGAAGAAAAACTTTTGTGAAGGTGTTAAAAATGAAAACGGTTTTTGTCAAGGAGTTTAAAAGTATCACCAGAAAATAATTTACACATTACATCTATTAGGTATAGGTTCCTACTAACAAGTTTGCATTGTTTATAAAAAATAGTGGCTGATGTAAGTAAACATTCATACAAACAATATACGGGTCGAATTAGGAGGAACACTAACTTTTTATCCCAGCAGAGGGCGCGAGTCGATTAATCTTAGGTTTGAATTGAGAACTGTCAAACATGTGTTTTTTACAACTCTCGGCGCCAAATTGGCCATATCGGTCTGAGACCGAAAGAATAAAAATTGGAAGAAATGTTCCATTGGTGGAGGACCATCATCGAAAAAAAAAAAGATTATCCGATGCCAGCGCCTCTGCAAACAGCTTTGCGCGTGGCACCCCATTGAGAGCCTCATCCCTCTCAATGTTTAGGTCTAAAAAGTTCTTATAGAAAGAGTTTCTGTTACATGAAACTCTTTACTCACTAAAAAGTTGCTCTAATTTTATTAAAAAAAAATGTCTGGCTGGTAACTGTTACAAAACCTTTCATTTAAAAGAAAAAGTTGGATCTAAAGAGTTCGTCATCAACGAGTTTCCTTGATGATGAAGTCCGGCTGGCAACTGTAAAAAAAACTTTCATTTAAAAAGAAAAAGTTTGGATCCAAAGAGTTCATCTTCAACAAGTTTTCTTGGTGATGAAGTCTGGCTGGTAACTGTAAAAAAATATTAAGTTTAAAAAGAAAAGTTGGGATCTAAAGAGTTCATCATCAAGGAGTTTCCATCACAAAAAAATATTAGATTAAAATAACTTCCCTCTAAGCAGCAGTTTTTCAAATATTTTTTACCGTTTATGTTAATTTAATTTTATTCAATCAATTTTATTAAGTTAATTCGCCACATTTGTGTAAACTATAGTGAACAAAGCTAATACAAATAAAAACTGACAATAATATGAAGCTAATTTCATACATACGAACCAGTTATCAAGATGGTAACAAGTCTATTTTAGTTAGTTCTCTGGGGTATCGACTCTTGCGAATAATCTAGGTTACACGCGTCACTGTGACGTCATAATCTGATGTAGCTCGTCACTGTAGGTAGGAGATCTATGATTGAAGTTCTTATTCTGAGGATTGAAGATAAACGAAATATTTCTAGGGATATTTACTTACAGATTTTCCTCCTTATTACAGAACTAGCTACGTCCCGCGATTTCACCCGTGTAAGTAGTGGAAAACACAGAAGTTTCCACAAGCGGGATTTTATTTTGAATTACCTGTGTCCCGCGGTTTCATTTAGGGAATTTTAAAGAACCTCTTATCAGATGTCTACATCATATAAAGAACACACTCTCCAAATTTCAGCCCTCTACTATCACCGTAGCCTTAGATTAATTAATAATCCAATCATATTTCAATCCAACATCGCGAAAACAGAAGAAACCACTATATTCTATAACATTTTTTACTTACTTACCTATTCTGTCTGTACGGAAGCGGGCATGGCATATAACTAGCAGCCGGTGTATAATTATGTTTTATGATTATCTCGTCTATACTAGACTAGAGCCTAATAGTATTTCCATGGTCACTCACTACCTATAAATTCATTGTCAATGTATGGTATGTTACTATGTTAGATAATAAATCATCATCATCATCCGAGCGTTGTTCCCGGTTGCATCCCTCTCGAGAGCCCGGGGTCCGCTTTCCTACTTTTACGTCTCCACTTCGCACGATCTTCGGCATCCCGTGTAGTGAGGCCATTTGCACGCATATCCGATCTTACAACGTCAAGCCAGCACTTCTTGGGTCTTCCCAATCTGCCGCGGCCGGGCGGAGGCGCCATGGCAAGACATTTGTTTCCCACGTAACTAGCCGGTTTTCGTAGGACGTGGCCGTACCACCGTAAGCGGCATTCTTGCAGTTTGTCTGCAATGTCTAGGACATGAAGGCTGCCCCTGATGCGGGAGTTTCTGACGCGGTCTTTTCGCGTCACTCCACACATCCAGCGCAGCATCTTCATCTCCGTGACACGCAGCTCCTGCTTATGTCGCTCAAGCAATGGCCACGCCTCACTACCATACAAAAGGACAGGTCTAATGATCGTTTTATAGACCTGTCCCTTCAGTTTAACCGGCATTTTTGGGTCACAAATGACACCAGTTACCTCTCGCCACTTGGCCCAAGCTGCCGAAATGCGGGACTTGACGTCACAATCGATGTCGCCGGACTCGTGAAGCACAGATCCCAAGTACTTAAACTGGTCTGTCCGCTCGACCATGTGACCGTCAACGCAGACAGGTGTGGGATCTGTGGTATTGCTAGCCAAGTATTCGGTCTTCGCTACGTTGAGTTGCAAACCGCCGTTCTCAAGTGACTCTTTCCAAGCATTTACACGCCTTCCAAGCCGTCCCTTATCCGAGTCCGCTAGCGCAATATCATCAGCATACATGAGCATCCACGGGGGCTGCTCGTGTGCGTCTCGGATGACTACGGACAGTGCGTCCAGTATTACGCTAAACAGAAACGGACTTAGGACGGATCCTTGGTGGACTCCGACTGTAATGGGAAAAGATTTAGTGTCACCAACAGCAGTTCGCACCACTGAATCGGAATTTCGGTACATGTCCCGGATGGTTTCAATATAAGTTTCAGGCACCCCTTTGGACCGCAGCGCCCACCAGATCATCACGCGAGGAACACAGTCGAAGGCCTTCTGCAAGTCCAGGAACAGAAAATGCAGAGGCGTATTCTTCGTTCTGTATTTCTCCATAACGATCCTTAGGGCGAAAACAGGGTCCATGGTACCATGACCGGGGCGGAAACCATACTGGCCCTCCGAGACAGTGCACTCCTGCCGGATCCGAGAGTCAACTATACGCTCGTAGAGCTTCATGGTGTGGGACATGACCTTTATACCACGATAACTTCCACACTCCTGCACAGATCCCTTGCCCTTGAACACTGGAGTGATAACACTCAGTCTCCATTGGGCGGGGATTCTGCCGGTCTCGAGTATGCGGTTAAAAAGGTTGGTTAAGATGCCCACACCACGAGAACCCATAGCCTTCCATACTTCGATGGGGACTCCATCGGCGCCGACAGCTTTCCGATTCTTCATGCAGCGAAGAGCCTTGCGCACCTCCTCAGGCGTAATCAGTGGCACAAGTCCTAGATTCGGAGGGAGTTCCGGTGGCTGCACCTCTTTATACTGCTTATTGAGCAGTTCGTGGAAATAAGAGCGCCACCTCTCCTTCACCGCGAGGTCCTCGCATAGCAGGTTACCATTAGGATCTTTTACACAGCGGCACTTGGATATATCCTGTGCCGCTTTGATCCTAGAACGTGCCAACTTGTAAATAAGCTTCTGCCCCTCAGACGTTTCCAACTTATCGTACAGTGGCTGTAAGTGGTCCCGTCTGGCTCTGGCTACTGCTCTCTTTGTGGCACGTTTGGCAGACCTGTACGCGTCGCGATCTTCAGGAGAGTTGGACGCTTGCCACTTTTTAAAGAGGGCTTTCTTCACCCTAGTCTCCCTCTGGACTGTGTCGTTCCACCACCAAGTTTCCTTGTCACACTTGCGTCCTCCCTTAGACATACCGAGGACCGACCGCGCCGAATCAGCGATAGACACCTGAATCCGGTCCCAGTGTTCCTGCACCGATTCGCCTTCAGCATTGGCACATTTGTCGCCGATTGCTGAGGCGAGCATCTGGGACTTGACTTCATCAAGCCTCCACCATCTGATTCGGCGCTGACATGGTTCCGGTCGTTTGTCTTTGGTCTTTACACAGAGATCCATGACAAGGATACGGTGTTGGGCAGTGAGACTCTCACCGGGTATGACTTTGCAGTTGGCCACGTTGCCGATGTGGTGTCTCCTAGTGATTAGAAAATCGATTTGGGTAGCGCGCCCCCCGCTCCTGTAGGTGATCAAGTGGTCGGGCTTCTTTTTGAAATAAGTGTTCACGAGTGCCAGGTCGGCAGTGGCACACGTACGCAGAATTTCTTCCCCTTCCGCATTCCGACTGCCATACCCGAAGCCTCCATGAACACGTTCAAATTCCACCCCCATCTCACCCACATGACCGTTCAGGTCACCACCCAAAACGATTCCCTGCGACAACGGGATTGCCCCAAGTACCTCGCCGAGTTTATCCCAAAACGACCTCTTATCAGCGTCGCTACAACCGACCTGTGGCGCGTAAGCACTTACTAGGTGAGTAGGAACCCCCCCAATAAGCACCTTCACGCACATAAGTCGGTCGCTAAAGCGATTCACCTCCAAGATATCGTCATGCAACCCCTCAGCGAGCACCACAGCCACCCCGTTCTCTCCACCAGGTGCACCCGTGTAGATCAGCTTGTAGCCATTCCCAATGAGCCGGGATCTGCTGCCTTTCCATCGAGTCTCCTGCAGGAACGCCACGGCCACCTTCCGCCTGGAAAGTACGTGGCTAGCTCCTTCGCGCGTCCGGTTAGCGTGCCAATGTTCCACGTTGCGAAGCGGAGTTTTGGGGCTCGCGTCTTTAACCGTGCCCGCCCGTGGCACGGTAGCCCTAGTCCACTTGCCACAGGAGTCGGGCGAAACTCCTGCGCGCCGTTATGCGGCGGCGCCCTATCCCTGTGGCCATAAACTCTTTTACTTCTTTCCATAAAGATTTGGCAAATTTCGACTTTCACGGGAGCGACTGCCGTCTGACCTCCCAACCCCGAAGGGAAAGTCTGCGCCAGAGCCTCGTCCGTTTTTCAGCAGGTGCACCGGCTAGCAGGTGAGGTTGGCTTGGGCCCAACGATCTTAGTGGGCCCCATACACACCCACATGTTATTATCTATCACACACATGTTAGATAATAAATAAATAATACTTAATAAATATTGCACGACGTTACACACAGCGCAATCTAGCCCCAAACTAAGCACTAGGCTTGTACAATGGGTACTAGACAACGGATATACTACATATTATACTATTTTTTTGTAAATACATACATATGATACATAGAAAACACTGAATATCCCATGTCTTCGGACCGTGGTGAGTCCTAGGACATGTTGGTTTCCTTACGATGTTTTTCCTTCACCGTAAGAGCGATGTTATTAGCGCACATACCTTTTTATCTAACACACACATGTTAGATAATAAATAAATAATACTTAATAAATATTGCACGACGTTACACACAGCGCAATCTAGCCCCAAACTAAGCACTAGGCTTGTACAATGGGTACTAGACAACGGATATACTACATATTATACTATTTTTTTGTAAATACATACATATGATACATAGAAAACATTGAATATCCCATGTCTTCGGACCGTGGTGAGTCCTAGGACATGTTGGTTTCCTTACGATGTTTTTCCTTCACCGTAAGAGCGATGTTATTAGCGCACATACCTTTTTCTTAAAGAAAAAGACATTGGTGCGCGGTCGGCCCGGATTCGAACTCACGACTCTCGGAATGAAAGCCGGGGTATCTACCACTAGACCAACACCGCTCATAAGTATAATAAGTATAAGTAGATAGTAGTGATGGGCCCACTAGTCGGCTATTCGGCAGATTTACCTACTAGTCTTCTCATCCGAGCGAATTCGGTTCTCGGTTGCATCCCTCTCGGGAGCCCGGGGTCCACTAAACCCCAAATTGTTTTTTTAATTTGGGGTCGGCGCAGTCGGTAAGTCATCATTGACCATACCTTCTGTAATTAGATTTGGCAATGTTTTTACGGCCGGCCGCCTGCCTGACACCAACCCTCTTAGGGATCAAGCAGTTTATCCGCCACCGCGCGGGGAGAACTTAAGTTTTGCTAATCTCCCTCAGATCCCTTACAGTAGCAGTATTATAGTAGCAGATTTACCTACTAGTCGGTAGGTGTCAACTAAAAAATATGCAATAATGCTATGGTTACATAGAGCTGTCGCGAAAAAACTTCGTGTTCGATCTGCGACGAAGTACTTGAATCTAAAACGTCGCGATAGGATGAATTCTTTGGCCACACGTGTCGCTACAACGTAGTGCCGCCACAGGGTAAAACCAACATTTAATTAAATTAGTAGTAGGTACATTAGAATAGTCAGAAAAATCAGGATCCCTAAAAAAATAAAGCTTAAAGCTTTAGCTTTATTCCATTTTTTTCAAAAACGGTTCAACCATTTTTTGTAAGGTTGGCAAGGTTTCGCTAAAGCTTTCGAAGTGCTAATTCTTGCAAAAATACCAACAATTACTGAGTGCTCATTTGGGAGATATTTATCTCCGAATTATAATAATCTCCATTGCCGACTAGTTGGCAATTTTAAAACTGACTAGTCGGCTAGTATGCTAGTCGGCCTATCTCCAATAGTTACATATAATAAAATAATGGTATTTTTATTACATAAATGTACCTACCTTAGTAGGTTAGGTACTCTACATACGTTTCGTTGGCTTAGAGTCAAATTCAGAAAACATTTTGCATAACTGTGTTATTCCAGCTCTCCAGCTATCTACATTCCGAGTTTCATGGTAATCAGTACAGCGGTTTTTACGCGATTAAGTAACAAACACGCACGACACACACACATATATTATACTGACAAACTTCAGCTATATAATATTATTAGGAAGTAGGATAGGATTTATTTATAAAATAGAATGCTTTTTGTAGAACGTCAAGCTTTAGACCTTTGGTTTTTAACTCTGGTTTTAGGATCCATTAAGTATTTTTTTGTCTCAATAGACTTCAATTTAGGTTCGAAAATCTTACATCTCCGCCGCCTTAGCTAATATCCTAAGAAGCTTAGCACATTAGCACAATAATATAACCATACCAGAAAATAATGACTATTAAATCTAGATGAGATAGATAGGTAGTTGCAGTTCGGGATCGATGACCTGCGCAAGAGTGACGATGTTTCCTAGATTTGGGGCCTGTTAGGTATCCGACAGTGACTGATGTACCTACTGGTACGCCAACGAGTTCTAGGTCACGTTTCATTAGTCTAGTCGGAAAAACTGATCAGCCCACCACATTTAGGGCACAGCTAGGACTTTAATTTGACTACTTATTTCATTGTTTTTTTGAAAAAATGCTTTCAAAACTTTAGTATAATTCCCGGCAAACATGAAGAAAAAAAATGGCGAATGCATAAAGTCGATTTTTCATAGAAGTCGCATGTAAAATAAACTGCGCGAAGTTTCCCCTTCTACGTCAAAATTTTCTAACTTGTCTGCCGGCCACTATACCCGGCGGGATGGAATAATGTTTACATACTTATTGCTATTTATCTCAAAATTGTTTCTTAGATATTCTTATTTTTCTAAACTGTTATGGAAATGAATAAAAACAAAACGTAGGATAATGTATAGGTTTTATGGCATAAAAACATATTAGCTCTAATTATACAAAGGATAACTTAAAACTATAGTGGTACAATGGGCGGCCTTATCGCCTATGGGCGATATCTTCCAGGCAACTAATGAATAGGCAAGACTAAAGGAAGGGGAGTGATGTGTTTTGGGAAATATTAGTCAAGGAGACTAAAATTTTTAAAAAAATAGATAATTTATTGGACTACATAATCAGGTTAGGTCAAGTTAGAGGCCTTAAGGCAACCTGAAAACTCTAACACCAGGTGAGCCACATCACTATACGAAAAGAAGAAGAAGAAGCTGTAGATAAACGAAGCACCACAGAGAAATAGGCAGTGTCACCCAAGGTCTACCGAAGGTAATGATCAACTTGGCTGACTAGTAACTTGTTGCAAGGTTTATTGATACGGTCAGTCGGCTCTACCTACAAGCGTTATTATCTCCTAAATGCTCTATGTAGGCTTAGATGAAAACAAAATTAGAAGATACGGTATATTCTAACATTGCGTATTCGAAAAATGAGCTAGAAACACCTACATGCATTTTCATAAAAATATTGTAAGTATTTAAAAACATTATTCTTCCGAGACTAGGTACCGTATCTTTAGTTTTTTGTTTTAATCTAAGTAAGTAGGAACTTGGATACCGACAATGACTGACATCACATTACTTGTGTATTGTTGTAAATGTACGTACTTTCACGCCTAAACCGCTGAACCGATTTTGACGAATTTTGGTATAGAGATAGATAGGACCTTGGAGAAGGATATAGGTTACTTTTGATTCCGTCAATCCCGTGGGATCGGGACTAATGCAGCTAGTATATAATAATACGCGATTAAAACCCGGAAAAATGTAATTATTTGGTACTAAATGTTAGGTAGGACCCATATAACCCCATTTGCGTGACAGGAATAGCGCTAGCGAATTTTAGATGTATCAATGAAGGACGTAAGATACAAGTAGGTACGCAAAATTTTAGAGCAAACATTATTGTTATTGCGACCTTATGATTATGCTCCGCCCGGAATCGAGGGAGGAAAATTTTGGTCTAAGTCTGTGTTCTAGTCTTGTTTCATCTAAGGTTCTAGTGATAGCTTTAGAATAAAATTGACGTAAGAGTGCCCACTGCGCATCAGTATAGGGAGGAAGATATAAGAGTAAACCCGCTTACTTATATAAACAGTGACTATCAGCTGCATAAACTAAGTAGGCATAGTTTGTCTCCCACTGTGACATGAAGTTTCAAAGTTATATAACTTAGTCATCTGTTAATCATCGTTTATAAGTACCTAAGGGGTAAGCCTACAACGTTTTTATTTTTATAGAAAAGTTTTTGCTCACTGGGAAACCATTTTTGAACACGACCATAAAAGTTATCATAAAATTGTACTCATAGTTTAGACATTTATTAGTAGACCAATATTACTACTATTATAAATGCGAAAGTAACTCTATCTGTATGTCTGTCTGTATCTTACTAAACCGCTGAACCGATATTGATGAATTTTGGTAAAAAGATAGATAGGACTTTGGAAAAGGAAATAGGCTACTTTTAATCCCGTAATTCTTTTGAGATCGGGACTTACACGAGTAGAAATTTAGAAATGCATGGTGCAGCTAGTATTTTCATATGCTCACCGATTGGTAGGTATATAGCTAGGTTTGAAATCAACACACAAGCCAAATCGTGACAGATCAGGATCACGCTTTGATATGAAAAAAAACAACTACTATTGCATGGTGGTGCCCTTGGAATAAAGAAGGTGTTCGATTCCCACCGTAAACAAAAGCATTAAATTAAAACATGATGCTTTCCCGTTATAACACCAAAACTTACTGCTTTATTAGAGGGCGGCCAATAATAATAATAATAATAAGCCCGCAGGGCACCTTGAGGCGAGGTGTCGGGGAGTAGCGACCCCGCGGCTACCCGAGTGCTCCAGGGGGAAACCACCGTTCCTCACCTCCGGCTTGCCTTAGTTGGCTGGTCGGAGTGAACACTGACGAGGAAGCGGTCCCCCGCCTCTGGCTTGCCTTCACCGGCCGGTCGGAGTGGAGTCGCGAGAGTAGAGCTCCCACTCTGCTCGTAGGATGGATGCCAATCGTAAGTGGTGAGTGGGCCAGGTAGGCTGGACCCTCAGGGAGCCCGTGACCTGAGTATAAAATCCAGGGAGGCCTCTCCATCCTTCAGCCACTCACGCTCCTGTTGCCCCCTGGCTGTAATTTGCTCGGCTTCATTTAGGGTGACCCAGTTTGTGAGTTGGCGAGTCTCCGTCTGCCATTTTTACTTGTTTATTGAACAATGTTACGGCAGGCGCCATAGTCCCCATAGTTCCCCCCAGTATCCAATCCACTACCAACCCATTGTCATAGCCTAAGTAGTTTTCATCTGTAGTTTACACAATAGTACTATCCAAACCGGGGGTTGTCCTTGTCTGCATTTTATAGTGTAGACAGGGATAACCGCCGGTTTGGTGTCAATTTCAACTTAGCGATTAAAATTGTGACTGAAACGGGCCTCTACGTGTTGGCTTCGGCCCCACGCACGCCTTCGCCGCCCGTGAAACGGAGACGTTACAAACAATAATAATAATAATAAATATTTATTTCTGTAACCAGGATAAAAAATTACAAAAGTTAAGGTACAGAACTTTCTTTTAAGCGAGTAACGCTTGTGTCAGAAAGCTCTGCTCTTCCTACATCATTAATTAGGTATAATGAGTCAGTCATTTACTGTTCATTGTCCTAACGATTGATGTAACCATCGTGAGCACGTATTCTATAACTATGTCGTCTCAACATCGTTTCAGCGTCGTTAAAATTTTCCCGGAAACGATTCAATAATTGGTCGTTATTTTGCACAGTTTCGCCAAAGCTTTTGCAATTCAATTTCAATTTTAAATTCATTTATTTAGTAAGACATTAGCATTACACATGTCGTTTCGAATCGTCAGCTATCTACCGTGTCTTCGGAACGCGACCTCCAATGAGAAGAAGAAACAAGAAACTCATGGCTTTTTTGCAATAATCATGTGATTCACATTGTCGCTTAGTTACCTAGAACTAAAGTGAAACTAGGGCAATAATTTATACCATAATCCTTACTAACATTAAAAGTGCAAAAGTGCCTCTTGTCTGTCTAGTAATTTTGTTGCAAAATAACAAAAAATTGCTGAACCGTTTGCGAGAATAGTCTAACAATGCTGCAGCGATGTTCAGACGATTTAATTATGGAATACCTACATGCCCTGTCTTTTATATTTTGTGCTAATTACACATCTAGCCATTTCGCGTGGGCATATCGATGTAAATAACGAGCGAACTTACGTGGGTGTCACTGAGAACTTTATGCTATTTTAGTAAGCCCTTTGTTTGGATTGT
Organism: Idaea biselata; assembly: GCA_958496205.1. Classification (NCBI taxonomy): domain Eukaryota; kingdom Metazoa; phylum Arthropoda; class Insecta; order Lepidoptera; family Geometridae; genus Idaea; species Idaea biselata. The sequence continues at coordinate 2,369,227 of OY292397.1, forward strand.
GCAGAGGGATAACCGATGATTTAAGGTAGAAACATACTTAGCCCACACGCGCAACGCGTGACGATATCTGGACTCGTGAATTTGTATGAAATCCTTTGAGGTAGAAACATACTATCACGCGCAACGTCTTCACGCGCGTTACGCCAAACTTTAAAATCCAGATCGGCGAGTGATGGTGCGTGTAGCGCGTGTGGGCTAAGTATGTTTCTACCTTTATACTAACTAGACCGGGCCGTGTCCGGGCCGGGCCGGGGGCGCGCTACTTTTGTATTAAGACAACTTTTGTTTTGCATTTTGTCCGTGTTTCTTCCGTGCTGTCTTTATTTATACAAAAGTAGCCCGGACACGGACACGGCCCCGTCTAGTATAAATTATTATTAGAAGGAAATTCTAGCCATTCTTTCTCCATACAAACGTAGTCAACTGTTTCCTCCCTGGATAAAGACTTTAGTTAGAGCTAATAGGTTTATGCCATAAAACCTATATCAGCCATGCATGACCGACCATGGCCTTAATTTTTGTAAATTTTATTTCAATTTTAATAAAAGAATGAAAAAAAAGAAAAAGGCGGCCAAGTGCGAGTCGGACTCGCGCACGAAGGGTTCCGTACCATTATCTGTACAACAGATTTTGTTTTGAACGGTAAATTGCAGTTTACGATTTATGACGTTTAAAAAAAACTACTTACTAGATCTCGTTCAAACCAATTTTCGTTGGAAGTTTGCATAGTAATGTACATCATATACTTTTTTTAGTTTTATCATTTCATTATTTTAGAAGTTACAGGGGGGGGGGACCAACATTTTACCACTTTGGAAGTGTCTCTCGCGCAAACTATCCAGTTTGGAAAAAAATGACATTAGAAACCTCAATATCATTTTTGAAGACCTATTTATAGATACCCCACATGTATAGGTTTGATGAAGAAAAAATTTAGAGTTTCAGTTCTTAGTATGGGGAACCCCAAAAAATCATTATTTTTTCTAGTTTAGTGTAAAAATCGTAATGAGGTTTACAGAATACATCTACTTACCAAGTTTTAGCAGTATAGCTCTTATAGTTTCGGAGAAAAGTGGCTGTGACATACGGACGGACAGACGGACAGACGGACAGACGGACAGACGGACAGACGGACAGACGGACAGACGGACAGACGGACAGACGGACAGACGGACAGACGGACAGACGGACAGACGGACAGACGGACAGACGGACAGACGGACAGACGGACAGACGGACAGACGGACAGACGGACAGACGGACAGACGGACAGACGGACAGACGGACAGACATGACGAATCTATAAGGGTTCCTATTTTGCCATTTGGCTACGGAACCCTAAAAACGTAGGGGCATGGTCATGGCATATATTTATGTTTTAATATAACATATAAATCTGCCTTTATAACAGTTTTATGGCAAAAACATATTTGCTCTATGTCTCTATCCAGGGAAGAAACAGTCGACTACGTTTGTATGGAGAAAGTGTAGGTAGACTTTCCTCCTAACGCAATTTTTTTTGTTCGTATGTCCCTAGATCAAACTTACTTATGCATTATCAAACCATATTCATTCATATCTGAAAGATATTGTGAATGGCATTGTTCTGTCTGTCTATCAAATGAATGACTACGAATATACCTAGGCTTCGTGATTCAAGAAATCGCTAAACTTTTGCGCCTTTTGCGTGTGGCTGTCAAAAAATAAAATTTGTAGTATGTGTGTGTATGTAGGTATATTTTATAAAAATGGATATGGTAATTCGTAGTTCTCAGTCGAGTGGCTTGCTAGCTCTGACCGCATAGAACCGTAGCGGGTGAAACCGCAGCTTTAGCTAGTTTCTAATAAAAGACATCAACGCGGTACCTTTCGTAGCAGAAGAAAAATGGCTACAAGAGATTAACAAAATAATTAATATTTAATTTTGTTTTTATTATTCCGATATTCCCGTGTATATATTAAGATACAATATACAATACAATATATTAATTAAAATAAAATAATATACTTAATTTTTAAATATCTGGAAAAATCCCGTGGGAATATACAAGGATACAAGGAGCCTATACGCTAATCTAGATCTCAAGCGATCTGCATACCAAGTTTCATCACAATCTTCTTCTGTTCTGTAGTATTTGTGTGAAGAAGTAACAGGCATATCGTTTACTAACTTACTTGCCTGCATACTTACTAACAAATACACTTTCACATTTATAATATTAGTAGGATAGTTTTGGTACTGATGTAATCAAGTGCATGTGTGGTAACGTGCTGGAGTTGGTTTTTTTCCAGTTTGTGGGCGGTGTCTTTTCTTGCCTCTTCCATGGCCACTAACTATCCGTTCGGTAGATTGTGTGCTATATCTATAAAAATGCTTTGTCCTGACTGACTGCCTGATCAACGCACAGCGTAAACCGCTGATGCTAGAGAGTGTGATCTTCATATGATGTAGCCTAGGTTATCCGATACTAAAGGTTTTTTCGAAATTTATACGGGATCGGGACTTACGGGACTAAAACCGCGGGACTCAGCGGGGTCTATCTAATTAGTAATTAATTAGGTACATAAAAATTTGAGCGCGTATTCTGTGCACGTAATTACTATGGTACCTAATTTATGGTAGGGGTAAGTACTGGTGATATTTTAGTTTTCTTTAGAGTTTATTTGATCATCAAATAAAACGCATTTTACGTATTCAACACGCCTACTTAACCGAAAAAGTCCCTCATTGTTTGTCCAACAATAACGCGGCCTTGACAACTAAACAAAGACTAAACTGCCGTATCACTTTTATAATTGTTGATTCATACATCCTTGTACGGTGTCGATGAACTTATCAGTGTGCGAAATTGGCGAACGAGTCCGAGACGCGAAACCGGCGCGAGCGCACCGCGCTATTAAACAAACAATTTAAATTCTTATTTTGAATTACATTGCTGGTTGGAACCACTGCAGAGTTTTGAACTACGAAGAGAAGCGGCAATGTATGGTGAGGTTAATGTGAAATTACGAAGGATAATCGTCGAAATGGCGTCTTGGTAGGGCAACGTCTCGCCGCAAGGTCGCTCGTCCGACGCCCACCGCTATAAATACACGCAGACATGCAAAAATGCGATACATAAACATTAAAGTGCCCTATATGTGTTTGTAAGGTTTGATAGTGTTAGGAGTTAACTAAAGACTATAATTTTTAATGCGTAAAGTCGAAAATATACTAAAGTAGCGGGCCGCGGCGCTACTTAGTATCCCCAATATCGCCATCGATAAAAAACTTGACAATCAAGCACAACAATGCCTTCATTACATATAATCTACTAGAAAAAAACTTCTTTTGCGCTTTTATGTTATCATCAAAATAATATGCATTCAAAAGGCAGGAACCCATTTCGCGTTTGTTGCAAAATGTATGTCAATTTTTCGACCCTTCCAAAAATTGTCATTACATTTTAACAGACAAGCCGACAGACAGACGAGATGCGGCACAGAACATTGTTTTAAAATAATATGTAGAGCAAGATATGCCTTTGACTGCTCGTATCCATTTAGTTATAGATATAGACAACGAACAAAGGTAAGCTTTGTCTATAACAACTTGTAATAGGTATCTATTCACTTTCAATTCAATCATTTATTCATAATTTAGGTTTGGTGTACAGGTGGTGGTAGGTCATAAGTTCCTCTTTCTATATATTGGCCAGTTCGGCATATGAAATCACAAAGGATTTTATAAAAATATTCTTATTTTCTATGTTAAAATTTTATTTATAAAACTAGCTGTGCCCGCGACTTCGTCAGCGTTTTTCGGACTACCTACCCATCGCTGAGCAAAAGTCTACACTTGAACGGACGACCAGGGAAGTCTGTTGCTGAACAGAAGAGAATCACAGCAGAGTCTATTTAAGTGTAGATTTTGCACAGCGCAGCGGTAGGTAACGTGTTGCATGCTTATACGCATTACTTAAAATAAGAAGTAGCCTTTATCGAAAATTCAAAAAAATCAAAACCCGACTTCGAATTAAGGACAAAACAATAAAAATAAGCTCTCCAACATACAGTGCAACTGACTTTCTGTTATGTAAGCTGAAGTTGGGTAGCTTAACTAAATGATATCTTTTTTTTACGTGGGTACTGCACCTTATGCACTGTCAGGCCACTCTCGTTGGGCTCCCTACCATAGGTTTACCCGACAACGGCGGCCTTTCCAAGCCTCATCTCTACCTCTGCCCGATAGACAATCCCTCTCCGTTTCCCCTCCCTCAGCACGGTCACGCCACCGTCTCGAGGTCCCCAAAGCCGGTGATAAAGCCCCCCCTCCCTCACCGAGTTCACCACCAGAGGCTGAGGTGATTTTTTATAGTGGTTATCTTCCATGCGGCCCCTTTCTTGCGGAAAGGACCCCCGAACCCGCTGACGCGGGATTACGGGTTAGAAGCCTGGCAAGCCCGGTTTCCCACCTCGTGCGCCTCTTAGCTTTCAGCTACTGAGTCCCCTCACAACGGCAAGGTGGACGCAGGACGACCATCTGGAGGGTAAAACGTAACGTCGTGTCCGGGACTCGTGACTCGAACGCGCAGCCGTCGAATCGGAAGCCATCAGTCGGCTCGGTAGGCCACCGTTCCTTAAAAAGGGAATGCGCCGGTCTGTGATTCGAACGCGGAACCCTCGAATCGGAATCCACAGCTGCCATCGTGCCACGTAAACTACATGCAATCAGCATCTACTCAGTAAAACTGCCCCATTACAGCTATATTTTTTAAATCCTTTTTATTGAATTTTCGACTACCACTAGAAATGATCAAAATTGTAACCGTAACTTTAATCACTGAAGAATTTTTGAGAAGGTGGTTTCAGGTGGTCCATCAATTTATACCTTGTTCTTAATAAGCCGATTCTATTGATGGAAGTCCAAAAATTAGTAATTTACAGCATTGCGGGATGCTATTCTGCTCATCATTCCGAAGGTTCTCATCAGATCTTCACCAACAATTTATGGGACCAACTCGGGACTCTCACTTTCCAAATAAAAAAAGAATGATCGAAATCGGACTTTATATGCCGGAGTACGGTTTGAACATATTCACATACAAACAATATGCGGGTAGAATTGAGCAGATCCTCTTTTTTTTAAAGTCGGTTAAAAACAACCATTATAAAGAATTTCCGTATGTCCGAATGATCCGGATATATGGAGAGACAAAGGTGTACGGTATTTTAGGAATTTCCTGAAAAAAAACTGGATATCCGGTTTTTTTTATTTTCGACCGGATATCCGGTTAGTCATGTATTGATTCCATACAACATACTTCTTCAATACAACATTCAAACTAACTAAGTAAAAGCAGAAAAATCACTTTATCCGGATAACCGGACAAAATATCCGGATAAAAAATAGCCTATATGTTAATCGGGATCTAAAGCTATCTGCATACCAAATTTGGTTAAAATCGGATAAGCCGTTTATGAGATTAGCGGGCACAAAGGCACACACAAACAGACAAACAGATAAACAGACAAACAGACAACCAGAAAAACAGAAAAATAGGTTCTACTGCGTTCATAGATACCCATACAATTTATATTTTTTTTATATCTTCCAAAAACAGACACCGCTGAGTTACGATTTTATTATATGTATAGATATAGATATGTGAAAACTGATCAGTATCAGATTGTAGGAATTTCGGGATAAAAAAGTGGCCTATATATAATACTAGCAGATTACCGCGGTTTCACCCGCGTAAGTCCCGATCCCGTGGGAATATCGGGATCAAAAGTAGCCTATGTTACTCAGGGTGAATGTAGCTTTCTAATGGTGAAAGAATTTTTGAAATCAGTCCAGTAGTTTCGGAGATTACCCCCAATATACGTACATGCATACATACATGTTACCAACGTTACCTCTTTATAATATTAGTATAGATGTTATTTCAGGTCTCCAGTATATCTAGTGAAACAGATTGTTATAGCTCCTCCATATTATAATGTAGATCTTTTACCTAAGCGTATTTTAGAGTAGCATTTTGATCCATGTTTGCTTTGTAGAGCAATAGGGTTACCCCATCTCTTCCCGTGGGTATCGTAAAAGGCGACAAAGGGATCTAGTCTCCCACTAGCAAACCTTAAGTTCTCCCGAGCGGTGGCGGATAAACTGCTTGGTCCCCAGTAGAGTCGATGTCAGGCGACTGGGCGTAAATTATTGCTAAATCTATTTGCAGAAGGTCTATTTGGTTAATGATTATGACTTAACCTACTACGCCGACTCTAAATAAAAAAAAATCTGAAACATAAAATAAACTCTTTGGTAAGTAAGGCAGACTAGTATATTTGACAGATAGGGCAGCCATTTTGAATTCCATGACCAACTCGATTTGTCCTCCTGTCCTTCTTCCTGTCCTGACTCGACTCCTTGTTATTTTTGAAACACGTTTGTTGTATGGGAGCCCCTTTTAAATAATTGTTTTATTTCGTTTTTAGTATTTGTTGTTGTAGCGGCAACCGAAATACATCTTCTGTGAATATTTCAACCTTCTAGCTATTACGGTTCATGAGATACAGCCTGGTGACAGACGGACAGACGGACGGACGGAAAGACGGACGGACGGACGGACGGACGGACGGACGGACGGACAGACAGACGGACAGACAGACAGACAGACAGACAGACAGACAGACAGACAGACAGACAGCGAAGTCTCAGTAATAGGGTCCCGTTTTTACCTTTAGGTACGGAACCCTAAAAATGGGGTTTATAGGACCCCATCGCTCGGATGACAAGCGTATTTTTAGTTAGTCTCCTATATGTGGAAACAAAAGTATGTAATTGGTTTTTAGTTATCATTTTTAGTTTTTTAATCTTTTATGGAAATAGATCAAACAGCTTTCCACGTGAGCGGGGGGCAAAATTGCGAATTATTTGGAACCTCCCCCAGATAATTAAGTTTGATTAAACTACCCATTAAGACCCTACTTACTAGCTCAAAATGTTTTCTTGGTATTTAGGATGCTGATATCCTACGTGACCAATAAATGTAAGGTGACATTTTTAAAGAATGTATGTATGACTGTTTGTGGCTACATCATGCAAAACTACTGAACCGATTGTAATGAAACTTCGAATATAGGTTGCTTTGCTGTAGACCTGGAAAAGCACTCAGACTACATTTTGCCCCGATGTTCCCAAGGGATCGAGATTTACGCGGGTAAAACCGCGGGGCGCTGCTGGTTTTGTACAATTTCACCTTTCACTTTTCCTTTAATGTGTATAATTGAAACAGGTGGAATCAGGATTCAAGGTAGAAAATAAAATTCAATGAAAATAAGAGTATTTTATTTATTTTTATTCTTGCTTTTTTGTTTAGGTATATAACCTAGAAATAAAAAAATCCATAATATAGAGGAATTCAATGCCATTTGAATTTCTTAAGTAACCTAATTTGCAGTCAAACAAAAGACCGTCAAATCAGTTTATGGAAAAAATGCTGTCCACAATTCTGCAATCGACAGGATCAGTCGAAAACACGAAAGATGCAGTCTTTCATTTTTATCTCTATGAAATATAGGCACCTGTGGCGCAAGCGAAAATACTAATTACAACGGATTTGTAAGGGATGCAGGTTCAAATCCCGTCGGGTGCAGAATTTAGGAGAGATTAAAAAATGGTTTTACAAGTACAATTAAAAAGTCCAGCAATTGTTGGTAATTTTATGAAAAATATCTTATTAATAACACTTCAAAAACTTTACCAAAATATTGCTAAATTAACAGGAAAATATGGTAGAGCCGTCTTCAAAAATTGTAAGTACAGGGTTTAGACATTTTAATTTTATATCGAATAGATGCCCTGGATCCGTCCCTGTTTCGTTAAATGAGCAACTTCAGGCGCCATATTTCTTTTTTCAGATACCTACCCTTTTTATAAAGGACTTATATTCTACTTACAGCAAAAATAAATCTAAGGTACAAGATTAAAATTATTTGGGTAGGTAGGTATACCTTCATATAAAATAATTGGCTATCAACTTACAAGTAGGTAGGTATACATTACTTTGTGTTGATTTATATAGGTAGGTACAAGTATCTTGTATGTTTGTAGAATATAAACGAGTTTGTTAAACACACTGAAATGAAAACTATACAAGTACGCTGGAATTGGTTACCATACATAATGACATTAGATCTTTGTGCCGATTTGATTTGCGCCATGTTGCGCTGTTGACGCCCGTTCTCTATTGAAAGTGATGGTGGCCGTCTGGGGAACTAATAGTTCCGTGGACGGTCACCATCACTTTCAATAGAAAATGCGCGACAACAGCGCAACATGGCGCAGATCAAATAGGCACAAAATTCAGTGCGCTATGACCTGTCCACGACTTGTACCATGGAGGTCAGTGGTTAAACAGAAGTAGTTAGGGTGTCTCAGTAAGAACGCTGTTTTTAAATTGAAGTGTCCGTTTCACCGTAACTCTGAAATTTTACAGCTAGCATCTAGCTATGAACTTAATTTGTATTTTCTTGTTGTTTGTACTTTAAAAATTTTGGCCCGTTGTGGAAAAAAGATTATTGATCGTTTTAGGCGTTACTTTTCGGAACTCCATAACTACTCTGTAAAAGAATAATATATTTAGTTTTTAGTCCCGACACGACTAGTGTTATAATAGATAACACAGCGTGCGTCAGGTATTCGAAAATTGGCGTTGACCCGTATAGGAAAAAAGAATGGCTCGTTTGGGCATAAGCCATTCATCTGATTATTGAAAGTACAAAAACAAAGAAAAACTAGGTCGGTCGTAAGATCGGATATTGTACTTTCAATAATGAACAGGATTACAGAACACCTATTCTATGATTTAATATCTCAACTATGCCTGAACTCTATCTGAACATTTTTGAAAATAAAAAAAATGTCGATGATTGATGAAAAATTGATTTCTTGCAAAATAACAAACAATTTGCTGAACCATTTCAGCAGTAACACAGAACAGACAGACTTAGGACGTAGGCGAGACATTTTTGATGTAAAATAAGTAGGTACTTCCCCAGGAAACTTATACATATACATACACAACTACAAATAAAAAATATAAAAACGATGAATAAGTAGATGAAAGTTTTCGATGAAATAAAACCAATGTTTTACTACCACAGCTGCTGGTTTAAATAAATTGCTGCAATTTATTTAAACTTTAATCCTACACTGGGAAAAAAAACAGGTGATTTTTAGGTTAATTTTGCCGACTTATTAGGTGAAACGCAGACATTCGACTAAGTAGGCTAATTTTACCTAGTGCACTTGGTAAAGCAAAAGTCGGTAAAATTTACCTAGTCCACCCTTAACCAACTTATTAGGTAAACACTATGATTTGGTAATTAACCTACTTATTAGGTAATGGAATATTCATATTCACATTCATTATACATGGTAAAATCAACCTACTCACTGGGTATATCGACCCTACTATAAAGGTATTACTAACCTACTTGATAGGTAATATACACCTACTCGCTAGGTAGTTCTAGCCTACTAAATAGGTACCATTAACCTACTCACTTGGTGAGTACATGTTAATGATACCTATTAAGTAGGTTAGAACTACCTAGAAAGTAGGGTAACAGTACCGCGTAAGTAGGTTAGAACTGCCCAGCGAGTAGGTGTATATTACCTATAAAGTAGGTTAGTAATACCTTCATAGTAGGGTGGATATACCCAGTGAGTAGGTTAATGGTACCTATTTAGTAGGCTAGAACTACCTAGCGGGTAGGTGTATATTACCTATCAAGTAGGTTAGTAATACCTTTATAGTAGGGTGGATATACCCAGTGAGTAGGTTAGAACTACCTTTGTTTTTCTTTGATCACGGGCCGACCCGTGACGGGAGTGGAGCGAGCTCCGAACATCCCATCGCTTTACAAAAATCAGTTTAATATACTGGTCCTCCAATGGAGGAACTTTCAGATATTAAGCTGAAAAGAACAGATACTACACTTTGATCTTAGCCAAAAGGCAAGAAGCGATACTGTAGTAAAATGTACGAGCGGTAGTCTATCGACAGAGGTGAATAACGATATCGCGATTCAGAGATACGAGTGTTTATGTTGTCCCGCCATCTATCATCATCATCTATCACTTTGTATTTCTCACCAACTCAATAGGTATTATTAACCTACTTAATGGGTAATATTAGCAAAATGACTAGGTAATGTATATACCAACTTAGTAGGTTGTATTAACCAACTAATTTGTTAGTAATAACCTAAGCGCTATGTAGCCCCCAACTAACCTAATTGTTAGTTACTACCAACCTACTTATTGGGTGAATGTCGAAACTAAAAATACCTAAATTAGGTTTAATTAACCTACTTTTTTGGTAAACATACCAAAATAGTCGGTTGCCGATACCTACTAAGTCGGTTATTTTGGGTCTTTATAAAGAAGTATTTTTAACCTAAATAATAGGTTGATTGTACCAAGCTATTGTGTAATTATTACCAAATCAATAGGTTAATTCTACCTACTTAAAGAGCAAGTTGATAAACCCAATTAGTAGATTATTTTAACCTTAATAAGTAGGTTGCATTTACCGACTCAATACGTTAATGTGTACCTACTATTGGTTAAAACACGGTTTTACCAAAAAGTAGGTTTAATCTACCGACTTTTTGCATTACCAAGCGCACTAGGTAGAATTAGCCTACGTACCTAATATGTTTTTAGGTACATTTAACCTAAATTAGGTACATTTTACCTAGTTTTGACATTAACCTACTAGATTAGGTTTGTAATTACCTAACTTTTTTCCCAGTGTAATTTTACGAAATATTCATTTTTAGCTGCCCAGGTAGAGGGCACAGGACGTTCACCCATGATCCTGTCTGATTTGGGTTTAAAGGCTGTCATATTACCATCAGTTTTACCTTCAGTCCCAGGACCCGCCGGACCGGATATAACGTAGACATACCTGAGTTGTATCCGGTCAGACATACGTAGGTACATTTCGTGCAGGTATGGATGAACAGCCTCGGGGTCCATTTCTATCAGATCTGTATGACCGAAATGGACAGAAAAGATTTAGAAATATTTTTAAGGAAAAAGTTCACCATCATCCGAGCGATGCGATGTCCCCGGTTGCCCGGGGTTCGCTTTCCTACTTACGCCTCCACTTCGCACGATCTTCAGCATATAACATTTGAAGGAAAAGGGTATTTACAAAAAATTCGGCTGTGACGTGAATCGAACATGACTGTAGTGTAGTCTTGTGTAGTGGCGACTAACAAGAATCAAGAATATTTATTGTTTCTTTAACGTCATGCCGAAATTCTGTGTAATGCATTCCACCTTACTTACGTATTTGTGGATGCATTTTTCCTTAAAATATTTCTATGAAAACAAGTATAGACTCAATGTCTACACGTCTTATTATTTTAAGTGTTTTTACGTGAGATAGGCTTGCATTTGACTTCACATCATCTGATAGGAAGCGATGAACTGTAAGGATTTGTATGTTTAGGTTAGCTTTTCAATTTAAGGGAAGGGGAACATACGGTCCTTACATAAGCTCCGAGAAAAATAAATGTCCCGTTTCAAATAATTTTAGTCTAATAATAAATACCTACTGAAGCCAATCCACTACCATCCCATTGTTTTCATTCGTAGATTTCTCAATAGTTCTATCCGATTCGGTTATTATCCTTGGCTGCACAGGGACAATCGCCGGCTTGATGTCCACTTCATAATTTCCGAATAAAAATGTAATTGCAAAAGGGCTTTTACTTGTTGGCTTCGGCTCCACGCACACCTTCTGGACGTATTATTATAACAGACAATACCTACTAATAAATTAAAGCTCAGTAAACTTGAATTTTAGCGAAATGTTCGGTTGTTACCTGGCAGAGGGCGCGGGCGAGGGCCGTTCACCCGTGACCTTGTCTGTCCGTCTGTCCTTCGGTGATCGGTCGTCGGCTGGAGCTTGGGTGACAGACCTCTGCAACTGAACTGATAAACTTTGTTAGGTGCATCTTTATTGGACACTATTTGGTGTTATTTGGAGACGGTTAAAAACTAAACGAAATAGGTAAGTTATCTATCAAGAAGAGGGTTTAAAGGAAAACGAAATAGGTAAGTTACCTACGAAATAAGAGTCCCCAACTAACAAGTTAGGTTATGTAGAGCTTAACAAGTTTTAACAGTATAGTTCTTATACTTTCATAAAAAAAGTGGCTGTTACATACGGACGGACAGACAGGACGAATCTATACAAGTTCCGTTTTTTTCCATTTGGATCCGAAACCCTAAAAAATGTATAGGTAAGTTTTATTGGGCCACTATGTTGACGTACCTAATAAAAAAAAAAAAAAATCTGAACAACACACAGCGCCATCTAGCCCCGTGGTAAGCGACTAAGCTTGTGTTACGGTGACCAGACAACGGATATAATACTTATATTTATTTATTTTTCTTTTGTAAATACATACATACATATTATACATAGAGGAACACCCAGACCAGACACAATTTTTTTTTTTTTAAGCATAAATATTTGCACCCGGCGGGAATTGAACCCGCAACCTTCTGCATTGCAGTCGCGCGACGCGCCACAGAGGTCGTCAAACTAACTAATTAAACTGTACCCATGAGAAATTATACAGGTTTCTAGTCCTAAGCGTCTAAGTCTAAAACTAAGCCGCCGATTGACAAATTAGACGGACACGCAACAGATATTTTGAAAAAAAGGAACAAAAAGAACTTTTTTACTTTTTAACCATAAAGAAAACACTAGAGACTAGTGACTAGACTAGAACGAGTAATGTATTACGTTTTTTTAATATTTCAGACTTATAAAGCTCTTGCTTACAAATCGTTTTAATGTAGCATTTGAACAGATTACAACTTACACTATAGGTTGATAATAATGATACAGATATCCAAAAAGCTACCGTTTCATCAATATTAAATCCTAGATTCCGCCACAGGGTTCCAGAATCCGGCCGCATTCTCAGACGATGAGCCATCCCGCGGTCGGCGATCGCTTGCAAAAATGTACAAAATGCAACCACTCTGGAGACAGCCAGCAGCGCAGGCGCAGCGCACTATTTCATTCACCTCGGCGGGGGTCCTACTTGGCTACTTTTAAACTGAAACAAGCTTTGTGTTAAGTTTCCTCACTTATAGTCTGGTACTATAGGTACTTTGACGACCTCTGTGGCGCCTCGTGCGCAAGCGCGACTGCAATGCAAAAGGTTGCGGGTTCGATTCCCGCCGGGTGCAAGTATTTATGCTTAAAAAAATAAATATTTGTGTCTGGTGTGGGTGTTCCTCTATGTATAATAATATGTATGTATTTACAAAAGAAAAATAAATATAAGTTTTATATCCGTTGTCTAGTCACCGTAACACAAGCTTAGTCGCCTACCACGAGGCTAGATGGCGCTGTGTGTTATTTATTTTTATTTATAGGTGACGTTTATAGGCTACGTTCCGACTCACGAGGCTACTAGCTATACATACACTATAGAGTCCCGAGTCCCGGAGCTTTGTAAATCCCTTTAGATAAAATTTCTCCGAAATTTGAAGAACTTCCAGAAGCCGAGTTGCTGATATTTATTTCTATTACGTAAAGGGCAGCGTTTGACCACTATCAGATCTGATGATAAGTGTTGATGCAATCCAAGATGAAGTTCGCTGACTTAGAAGGTATCTGTTCAAAGGGCAGAGTTAATAGCAAAGTATGATTTGGCCACCAAATCGGCAGTTTGGTATGTTATCCCTGTATCTATAAATATAAAACTCAAAGTCCTGACAAATAACTTTAATCAATCAAAAAACACTTATAAAACATAATTTTAATTAAAAACTAAATTAAAACTAAAACTTATTAAAATAAAACTAAACTAAATCTAAATCTGCTAAAATCTCGGTGGAGGGAAAAGTGCCCAGAATACTGGCTGCATTGCCCCGTTGTATACAAATACTTATTTTCTGGGCAAAATACAAGCCAGCATTCCGGTCACCCGATGCCTCCACCAAACGTTTAGCTAGCTCTCTGTACAGTTCCAGAGCGGCCGGCCCCCACGGACCTAAAGTCTCCAGACTGATCACAAGAACCCCATGAGTTTCTTGTGGTTTCTTCTCATCGGAGGGCGCGTTCCGAAACCACAGTAAAATAAAATCTCGACGTATCAAAACGTATTATACACATATACGTAATGTGTATAATATACGTTCTAAATGAATAAATGAATTTTGAGTTTTGATCTATATATCAACGCAGAGTCCAAGCCCAGAGACATGAATTTTGAAATCCCGCGAGATCGGGACTTACGCGGGTGAAACCGCGGGACGCAGCTAGTATTCTATAAAATGCAACCATGGACAACGACCGCCCATTGAATTTATTTATTAGGTACCCATAAGTATACCTACTTATGTATCCGCGAACAAGAATCTTTGTCCTCGTTTTTACGTTTTTTCGCATAAAAATATACACAACGTTTTCATAAATTTTACTATAGTAGAGATGGATGGGACCTTGAGGAAGGTCGTAAGGTTAACAGGGTACCTATGTTTACTCGGCTAGTGACAACACGCTTTAAAAAAAATAGGTCAAAAGGACGAAAGGTCTCAGCCCTCCATGGAGATAAAATGACGTAATGTAGGCATCTATTATATTCAGAAAGTTAATTTGTGAAATCCCATAAAAGGTAAAGTAATTTCTTTGTGTACTTGATAATGTATATAATATAATCTATATTATATATTATATTATATTATATACATATAATAAAATCGTAACTCAGCGGTGTCTGTTCTTGGAAGATATAAAAAAAATATAAATTTTATGGGTATCTATGAACGCAGTAGAACCTGTTTTTCTGTTTTTCTGGTTGTCTGTTTATCTGTTTGTCTGTTTGTGTGTGCCTTTGTGCCCGCTAATCTCAGAAACGGCTTATCCGATTTTAACCAAATTTGGTATGCAGATAGCTTTAGATCCCGATTAACATATAGGCTATTTTTTATCCGGATATTTTGTCCGGTTATCCGGATAAAGTGATTTTTCTGCTTTTACTTAGTTAGTTTGAATGTTGTATTGAAGAAGTATGTTGTGTGGAATCAATACATGACTAACCGGATATCCGGTCGAAAATAAAAAAAACCGGATATCCAGTTTTTTTTCAGGAAATTCCTAAAATACCGTATACCTTTGTCTCTGCATATATCCGGATCCTTCGGACATACGGAAATTCTTTATAATGGTTGTTTTTAACCGATTTTAAAAAAAAGAGGATCTGCTCAATTCTACCCGCATATTGTTTGTATGTGAATATGTTCAAACCGTACTCCGGCATATAAAGTCCGATTTCGATCATTCTTTATTTGGAAAATGAGAGTCCCGAGTTGGTCCCATAAATTGTTGGTGAAGATCTGATGAGAACCTTCGGAATGATGAGCAGAATAGCATCCCGCAATGCTGTAAATTACTAATTTTTGGACTTCCATCAATAGAATCGGCTTATTAAGAACAAGGTATAAATTGATGGACCACCTGAAACCACCTTCTCAAAAATTCTTCAGTGATTAAAGTTACGGTTACAATTTTGATCATTTTTAGTGGCAGTCGAAAATTCAATAAAAAGGATTTAAAAAATATAGCTGTAATGGGGCAGTTTTACTGAGTAGATGCTGATTGCATGTAGTTTACGTGGCACGATGGCAGCTGTGGATTCCGATTCGAGGGTTCCGCGTTCGAATCACAGACCGGCGCATTCCCTTTTTAAGGAACGGTGGCCTACCGAGTCAACTGATGGCTTCCGATTCGACGGCTGCGCGTTCAAGTCACGAGTCCCGGACACGACGTTACGTTTTACCCTCCAGATGGTCGTCCACCTTGCCGTTGTGAGGGGACTCAGTAGCTGAAAGCTAAGAGGCGCACGATGTGGGAAACCGGGCTTGCCAGGCTTCTAATCCGTAATCCCGCGTCAGCGGGCTCGGGGGTCCTTTCCGCAAGAAAGGGGCCGCATGGAAGATAACCACTATAAAAAATCACCTCAGCCTCAGGTGGTGAACTCGGTGAGGGAGGGGGGGCTTTATCACCGGCTTTGGGGACCTCGAGACGGTGGCGTGACCGTGCTGAGGGAGGGGAAACGGAGAGGGATTGTCTATCGGGCAGAGGTAGAGATGAGGCTTGGAAAGGCCGCCGTTGTCGGGTAAACCTATGGTAGGGAGCCCAACGAGAGTGGCCTGACAGTGCATAAGGTGCAGTACCCACGTAAAAAAAAGATATCATTTAGTTAAGCTACCCAACTTCAGCTTACATAACAGAAAGTCAGTTGCACTGTATGTTGGAGAGCTTATTTTTATTGTTTTGTCCTTAATTCGAAGTCGGGTTTTGATTTTTTTGAATTTTCGATAAAGGCTACTTTTTATTATAAGTAATGCGTATAAGCATGCAACACGTTACCTACCGCTGCGCTGTGCAAAATCTACACTTAAATAAACTCTGCTATGATTCTCTTCTGTTCAGCAACAGACTTCCCTGGTCGTCCGTTCAAGTGTAGACTTTTGCTCAGCGATGGGTAGGTAGTCCGAAAAACGCTGACGAAGTCGCGGGCACAGCTAGTGTATATAATATAATAATAAATATTGCACGACGTTACACACAGCGTAATCTAGACCCAAACTAAGCACTAGGCTTGTACTATGGGTCCTAGACGACGGATATACTAATAACATACTTTTTTTTGATAAATACATACATACATAATGTATGATACATTCATAGGTATGAAACAAATGTTTGTTTTATAAGCATAAATACTTGCACCCGGCTAAAAATTAAAAAATAATAATAAACTAGATGTTTTTCTTGGTTAAAGTTCTAAAACTCTCCTGAGATATCTTAAAAGATATCCTATGAATTAATAAGAGTACCTTTATCTACTCTAGGACACACTTCTTTCAAATCCAACAGCATTTTGCGTTTATCTATTTATTGCTAAAATCTCGCCCATGTAATATAACCTATAACCATATAACTAGGGCATGAATCCCGGGATCCCGGGATATCGTAATCCCGGGATCTCGGACCCAAAAGTTCGATATTATAATCCCGGGATTGAGTGATCCGATATCGAGATTTGAGCAATTTACTTATTGGGTATAAATTAAGGTTTTTAGCTATATTTTTTCTCATGGAATGATTGAATAGAACTATTAAAATTAAACCCAAATTAGTCTACCCCCGAGGAAGAGATCTGTAAAGATTTAGAAGCGTAGGGAATTGGTAAAATGTTTAAAACAATAAAAGTAACGTGATTCATTGCAATTTTTAAGACAATTATTTTTTATACAAGCTCGCATGCAATTTTTTTCTGCTAACATCATTTTAGTGGTGCGCCTAGAATTTGGCGCGAAAGTTTGGACACTTTCGGGTTTAGGGTATTTGTCCGCCATATTTCCAAAATGATGGGGTGGACGCCCTCGGGGTAACTTATTTACGTAATGAAACCACTAGAGTCTTAAATATTTTAAATTTAACACATTTTTATTGTATTAAATTCGCCTTTTTAACGATATCTAAAATCTCAGTATCAATCCCGGGATCCCGGGATTGAGCTCTTAATATCGATATCGTCCCGAGATTGAAAACCTTCCGATATTGCATGCCCTACATATAACCGAGACAATATTGCCACAAAGGGTAATATAATATTGTCGCGATTATAAGTCCGAGGCATCAACATCGTGGATTGATTGATTTAATCAACCCACGATTGATAAATAAAGACATAAAATATATCAATCAATTTGTTACGTACGTAAGTACCTATTTATTTATAAGCCAGCATCACAGTTACTATCTAGTTACAATAAAGTAGCTACAAGAGATTTCCACGAAATAATTACCGTGCCGTAACCTCAAGGTATAATAATTACATCACCTACAATAAGCGACAAAATTCATGTAAACTTACGTAAGTAGAAAGAAAAGAAATAAGAAGACAATCTCCTTATTTTCTCGCATAGCAACAAAACAAGCCTACTAACAAACCACCCCGTTTGAAAGCCCTTAAAACTGACGATCTCATTTCTTTATATTCAATATTCCCATCGTATGATCGTAGGTATAATATGAAGTTGTTGTTTTGTCTACGGCAGCGACCTCTCCCTTGACAAGGACAGTGAGGAAGGTCGCTAGACGGAGGGCGCCACCCTCTAGTCTCCCGGCCGGATTTTTCTATTATTGCTAACCTCGAGACGCCCTTAAGAATCCGCTAACTGTTGATCTAGCAGACGTTGAACTTTATTTTGGACTCTTGGACTGATTGTCGTGGGCGGATTGATACGGTTCATCTAATTATATACTATCTACAAATACACTGATGATAGCTGTTAATAGGGAAAGATTTCTTTGTTTATATGTACGAATAGTTACTGATTGGACCTAGTTTATTCAACTTGGATTTTTTTTGAAGTCAAATGGGCTACTTTTTATCTCTATTTTTCTTCGCGATCGAGATCGGTACAACTTAAACCGCTGTGATGGTGGTAAAGACTAGGTAGGAATGTAATTCGGCTTGGTGAAGGCGCGTGCTATGAAAATTGTTTGAAACAGGAATGTCGCACGCAGGTGAAACTGCGGGGCACAGCTTTATTATGATGTTTTCAGTCTAACCACCTAATCGACGCTCTAAGTCTAGACTAGTAAAGCCCACTCAATCGTCTAGGAGGTGTATTAACAGTCTCAAAGGTCATTATGCACACAAAGCGATTTTGCAACTTATTTCAGCTGAAGGTAGTGATGTGATGCTGATGATGAATCATCTCGACCTGATCTAGATGATCAAGTCCAGATGATTCATTCAGTCGCAACTAATCAATGAATCAAAAAACATGACTGTGTTTCTTTCTATTAATAATAGAAAGCTCATACCAATTAGGTACATTGGAAAAACTACAACATAAAGTCTATCTAAATCAAGACAGGCAATTTCAAACCTTAATCCCTTTAATATTTAAAAGATCTTGTCATCTCAACCTTCAACGGGTCTCGGTCCCTAGTAACAGAGATATCGATTATGTTCAAAACATTTCAGTACCTACCCAAGAGCTCCTTGTTATTCTTACAGGGTTCCAGACGAATAAATTACCCACTAAAGGTGTAATTGTATTTAAAAGTCAGTTAGGTAGGTAAGCTACAATGCTTAGGAATATTCTTTTCGGATTCACTATTTTAAATTCAAATTATAGATAAAGCATAGATTGAGGATTTTATTTAAATATAGGTATCGAATTCGTCTACATTTCGTCACAATGGATCCTAATGGGAATAAATCTAATTCTGGATTTCAAAGTGGATTTTCCGTCCAAAAGACAATGTATCAGAGAAGAAAATGTTAACTCTACAATTAATTTATAAATCCGTAATTGTATACCATTCACGCCCGTACCTAATTAGAGTTTGATGCTAAATAAACAGAATTACTTTAAATAAATCAACAAGTCTTAATTGGTATTAATTAGCATTTCTGTAGGTAAAGGATGGTCCAAACATTGGCGTCTAAAGCAAAAATAATATTCATTCAGTAATTTAAATGATTTTCAATGTAGGTACAGTTTACGCTCGTTCAAGTGCCATCAAATGTATGTAAAAGAAACACAAATGTAGCAATAAATTATTTTGTAAGTATTTGTATTTTTGTATGTTTTCAGAATAGTTGTCATGGATAAATAGATAATTAACTTTGTTGAATTCAGAACAATATTTTTCTGAAGAATTAACTTCAACGTGCTACTTGATATGGTGGACTTTAAATTTTAGAATTTTACATTTTAAAGTTCTCCTTTAATTGTAGTTGTCTGATTGCTCTATCAAAGGTTTCCTAAGAGAACAAAGAGGAGTGATCTCTAAATGGTCTTTTGTTATCAAAAACGATAAAAACCTTCACGGGAAGAAGTCTGGCTTTAGGTAGCTATAAAATTTATAAAGCCACGAAAGCAGGAACGCATTTTTATGGGATTCTCGTTTCATGTTTTCTGAGCTGTAAAACATTGTTTTGCTAAAATATTTGTGTGGAGCTGAACCTTTGGTCTTGGTTTCATCTTGGTTTAGCTTGACAATTTCTTGTATTGCTTCTTCAGTTTCTTGAGTTTAAGTATTGGTAACATAACAGGTATTTCACATTTATTGGTGATTTATCATCTCCATCATTTTCATTACACATCTAGTTACTGATAAAGTAAGGGCTGCAACTCCTGCAACATTGAAGACATTCGAATCTGTAACAATCGGTGAGTGAAGAGGTATCGATTGCTTTATTGTTTGTGTGAAACACTTAAATCTTCTTGGAATATTGTTTGTTTGATGGTATCTGTTCAGTTTATCGAGTCTTGGTCGTGAGCTGAGTCACCCTGACGGCGCGGGCGCGGGCGACTGGCGGCGGGCGCTCGGTCACCGTCCACTTCGAGTCACTGCACTCGCTCTTACCTACACAATGCCAGGGACACAACAACTCTGATACCTACATAAACTTTGTAAACGCCTACCAACATATTACTATACCTCTGCTGTTTCGTTTCGAACACTTCGCAATCACCATTATTTACCACGCAACCAGCTTTCGAATGAAAGGAGTCGTAAAAAATACGTTTTACACGTATCTACCACAATCTACCGATTTCGTTTCACTTTAATTTGCAATCTAACACGAAGATTCTTTGCGTTCACTTCGACAATTAGACGCATACCTATGACTCATCCAGCCAAGACTTGTATTTTTATTGGCCGGTTACATTATGTATGTGTGTATATATCGCATCAATTAGGTTATACGTTTTTGCGACATAGCATGCGATACTAACTTTATCGGTGAACAAATAGGCCAACATGATCAAATTATTAACACGAATAATCTGCGTGAAATCGTTCAATTTGAACTCCAAAGTGTAATAAAGTTTAGAAATCATTTTCATAGTGGCAAGGCCAGAGGAAAATAATGAGCGCGTCAATGTGACGTCACGCTGAATTTGTCTAGCAAACAAAACTCGATTGTAATTGTTGGTAATATGAAACAAATAAAGCATCATTACATTACCATATAATGTCCGCTGTAGGACGTTTGGCCTCTCAATCCGACACAATTATTATACCTACAGCGTCAGACAGAATTCTGAGCGAGTGTAGATCACGAGCGTGACGACTTAAAACCATCTCTCGCGGTCCGTTCTCGATTATTCTGAAAATAATCATCGAACAAGCGAACACTACCATTTTAATTCGTGGTGACGAGACTAATGAGAATCGAAAGGATAACATTGACAGTGGGCACGAGCGAGGAGAGGACCGTGTCCGCCATACGACCGCCAGCCTGCTACCGACGACAAATATGCGAAAACCAGTTTGAGGTGCTGTCGTTCAAATGTTTCGGCAACGGGTTCGATGACCAATGCAAATTTGTGTGGGTCGGTGTGCGATTTTAGCAGCGAAGCGAGGGTGTTGCGAAGGGGATCGTGTCCACCGCGAGGGTGTCAACAACCGGCGCGTGACTCACGGGCCACGGCCGACGATGGAGCTCCACACTCCACCAGCTACTCACCTCGCGCGCTTCGCCACGTGCTTGCTCCACCACGTGCCCGTTTCTCGCCACTCTGCCTCTCCAGAACTTCAGAACTCGCCACACAGATGAAAACCGCCGA
The DNA here is from genome assembly GCA_958496205.1 of Idaea biselata. Classification (NCBI taxonomy): domain Eukaryota; kingdom Metazoa; phylum Arthropoda; class Insecta; order Lepidoptera; family Geometridae; genus Idaea; species Idaea biselata. The sequence continues at coordinate 2,390,912 of OY292397.1, forward strand.
CACGGTAAGTGTACTCCAACAAGCGCCTGGATACCGAGACCACCAGAGCACCTGATGAAGTACAATGGGCGTGCGGCGGTCCTAGCGCTTGGTCCTCGGTCCCGCTGGTCGGTGCTGGCGGCAGCAGCAGCGCGCGCTACTTCAGGTACCTGACTCAGTGAGAACAGCCCCGGCGCCAGAGTAGCGCGCACCGCCGCCGCCCGTTCTCCTATTTATAGCGATGTTGGAGCGCGAGTGAGGACACGTGCGACTCTCGTGAGGAGCGCGGCTCGACTGCAACTCGGAGCCGGGTGGCCGTCCCCCGCGCGTCGCCAGACGTCAGCTGAGCGCGGCTGCACCGGCCCTGACATTGGCCGGCGCGCCGGCGCGCGGGGGGCGAGGTCGGTGACCCCGCCCGCGGAAGCCTCCGCGCGAATCTCGCGTCGTCGCCTCGCCCCCGCCCCCGCTCTCAGTCACCCCGCACCCCGTCCGTTGTGACATTCACCAACATCAGCCACTGAATGATTCTATAGACTCGGGTGGCTTCAGCCTACAGCCCACCACTCGGCAACTCTACAACGTAGAGCAGTCTTCACTGACTCTGAGTCACATGTAGGACTGCAGGAAAATGATGCCGTGTCAATGTCGTGTTCGCAAAATGTTGATGACATTGAACAAAGCAAAGATTGTTGTTACCTACATCCTACATTGATAATGTTGTCAATTGTAACTAATAATTCGACATCCCAATTTTCAATTAATCATGAATACCAACCTACCTAGATCTACCTAGGTATCCATATTGTCACTTCTGCAACATTAAAGTAGGTAGGTACCTTCCCAGAGATTATATTCCAACACAACATTGTGCTTTGAAATTTTGTTCGTCATATTTACCTTCGGAAGGAAAAACTCTACCGACAAATCCCCCAAGCACAATTCATTTGACATCATCAACCTAATAAAATCGAAAACCACGCAGGAAATGATCCATTCAAAATTTTAATTAGGATACCTTACCAGCTAGAGAGGCATGTCATCCATAAACAGTGAAACATTTGATATCACTTTTTGATGAGTCATTACGAATACTTACCTACTAGTATCAGGCCCATTGCGAATATATATAAAAGTACGATTACGTTATCTACGTTGCCAAAAATGCCACACTAATTTTACATACCTTATAGAATTATCAACGTGAGCGATGAAACTTGGAATCTTACATTACATTTTTCAAGGTAATCCTACGGGATCGGAACCTATGGGGGTGAAATTGGATGACCATCCACCACTAATAGAACCTGTGGACCACGACCATAAGTATCGAACCGGTACAGGTACTTTACCTTACCTACCAATTAAAATTTGATATACATAATAATACAGCGGTATTCACAAACGACCCTATGCTTGGACTTTGCTTTTGCCACATTTTCGCTGAAGTTGATTATCGATCACTCACAAGAGGGGACACTGTATTTCGAAACTAGAATACAGAGTTAAGTGGAAAGTCTACCTACCCTTTTCTTTACAAACGTGACTATTTACTCCCTGGATAAAGACAAAAGATAAAATATGTGTATGCCATAAAACCCTATATTAGCAAGGACCATGCCTCTACGTTTTGATTTTTTCGTATTCAATTTTTCTAATTTTTATTTCTATTCCAAGTAAAACTGAAAAAAATTAAAACGTTGGGGCATGGTCAGTGGGCATGGCAGATAGGTTTTATGGTATAAACATATTTGCTCTAATATCTTTATTTAGGGAGGAAACAGTCGACTACGTTTGTATGGCGAAAGAATAGATAGTTTCCTCGGCGCTTACTTACTACTTACCTAGTTGATATGTGATTCACAAAGCTAATGGACCGTTTCTTCTACCTAGGTACGTAAGATACGATGCAGATAATATTTACAGTTCATATTTTTGAGCGTCCCGTGGTTTCACCCGCATAAGTCTTATTTCCGCGAGGTTTACGGGATCAAAAGTCGGGACGGGATCATCCTATGTCCTTCTCCCGGTTCTAAGCAACCTCTCCACCAATTTTCAACCAAATCGGTTCAGTCGTTCTTGAGTTATAAATGGTGGAACTAACACGACTTTCTTTTATATACAGGTGAACCATTTAAACGGGCCTTCAGAGGGATATCCTAAACTATAAGAGATAGCGAAAAATGCTGAAAGAAGTTGCGTCCCCGATTTTGATAAAAAACTAAAATGGCATTAATAGATTTTTGAAAAATTAATTACCCTAGCCAGGAATAAAACCTTGTCTTTTTGCAAAAAATAAACGTCCTATATTATTGTCCCGATCGATAGTGTTGCTGATAAAGATCAAATCCTGGAAACAAACATATAGTGGTAAATCGAGAAATGCCAATTTTTTATAAAAATATGAAATAGTCTAGTATTCTGTACAACTACTCGTGGGTTACCCGTACCTATTACAACGACCTACTCGATTTGAACGACTGCACTAGAATTTAATCATCATTTCAGATCATGTTCTGGTTTCAAAATTTCGCAAACAGTTCAAAGCATGAGCTTTGATGTTTGATGTAAGCAGTGATGCACAACTGAAAGATTTCTTTTTTGGTGAAAATTAATATTTTTATTAAAAATGAGGCATTTGTCTTGATTTACCACACTATGTTTGTTTCCAGGATTTGATATTTATCATCAACGCTATCGATCAGTACAATAATATAGGGTGTTTATTTTTTTGCAAAAAGACAAGGTTCGATTCCTGGCTAGGGTAATTAATTTTTCGAAAATCTATGAATGCCATTTTAGTTTTTGCAAAATTGGGAACGCAACTCCTTTCAACATTTTTCTCTATCTCTACTATATAAAAATAAGTCGGGTTTTCCTTCCTGACGCTATAACTCCAGAACGCACGAACCGATTTCCACGGTTTTGCATTCGTTGGAAAGGTCTCGGGCTCCGTGAGGTTTATAGCAAAGAAAATTCAGGAAAATTTGTATACGTATTCAGTAGGTCTGAGAATATTTATAAGGCAAAACAACGTTTGCCGGGTCAGCTAGTCTCTTATAGTTTACGATATCCCTCTGAAGGCCCGTTTAAATGGTTCACCCTGTATATATATAATACACCGGGACAAACAAGACCTATTGACTTACTCTAGGTCCGGTCCTAGGTCTGCACGTCATTATCCTAAGTATAGCCTATAATTTTATTGCACCTTGCCGAAGGGCGAAAAGTTTGTGTGTAAGTATGTGAGTCAACAAGTATGTTTTTTGATCCTTCACGCTAAAACTACTGAACCGATTGCGATGAAACTTCATTTGCTTGAAATTGTCTGATTAAGGAGATCTCGATGAACACATAGGCTACGATTCCACAGAATATTCTTACATAATATCTAACGTAAAGTTACAAAAAGAATTCTCAAGAGATTATTCGCCAGCAATCGTTATAAGTACATATACTAAAAATGTTTATAAAACGGGCCTATGTCACCTCGCCGAAGGGCGAAGGGTTCAAACGCCCAATCACTTTGAGAGACAATGCCTTGCCTCCAAGGGCACTCGGAATGACCTTAAGATGTTTTTCAACCCTAAGGTTAGAACGAAGACCTCAGTTGCTAGGCAGCTAGCCCGTTTTATTGTAGAAATTTTAGAGTCTGCTGTCTATTAGATTTAATTGGGGCTGGATTTATGTGTAATATTTTAGTTTTATGTTTGTTTAGAATTGTTATTTTATTAACCTATCCAATCTTACGAGAATTTATTTGATTTAAGTGATAAATCTATATTTTATATACTAATATTATAAAGAGGTAACGTTGGTAACATGTATGTATGTATGTATATTGGGGGTTATCTCCGAAATTACTAGACCGATTTCAAAAAATCTTTCACCATTAGAAAGCTACATTCACCCTGAGTAACATAGGCTTTTGATCCCGATATTCCCACGGGATCGGGACTTAAGCGGGTGAAACCGCGGGAATCTGCTAGTTAATAATACTTTACTAAATAAACACGTCTCGTAGTAATTTATGGGCTTACAAGTAGCGCATCGCCATGCACGCGCGTAAGTCCTGATTCTGCGGGAATATCGAGATAAAAAGTAGCATATGTGCTAATCCAGGTCTCCAGCTACCTAAACATCAAGTTTCGAAGCAATCGGTTTAGTATTCTGTTGCTCCTTTGAAAATGAATTGTGTGAATAAATTATCTCGCTAGCACATAGGCCAAATCTCAAGCTATCTACATACCAAGTTTGATTGCAATCCGTTCAGGAGTTTTTGCCTGAAAGAGTAACAAACATACTAATTCAGTAACTTGCTTACACACAAACGTTCACATTTATTTTTATGAGTATGATAGTAAGATGTTTTGCCTACAGGTAGGTACTTACTAAATTAAAAGTTGAAAATAGCTTTAAAAACATTTTATTTCAACGATGTATTTATTTACATAGTATTAACTAATATTTCTTATGTTTATTGCTCAAGGCATTTTACTAGATTTTACAATGAGAAATGCATCATCAAAAATTCTTCCGTGACAGGATAAGAACCAGGAAAGCTACCGCGGTTCTTCCGTTGACAGCAACTCGATCCCGACGCAGTAGTTTGACATCTCTGACAGCGGAGTTTTCAATTTTAAAACCGCGCATCCATGGCCGTCAGCCGTCGATTTGAAGATTTTCTTGCAAAATCTTCAATACAATTCAATTCTGTCTGTGTTGCATTCATTCAATTTGGCTTCGGCATCAATATGAGTAATCGACGCGCCGATTTGAAATTTTCGCGGTTCGAAATTCGGCTGTCAACTGTCAAATGAATCCGATGCCGATTCCGACGGAAGAACCGCGGTAGCTTTCCAGGAAAGCTACCGCGGTTCTTCCGTTGACAGCAACTCGATCCCGACGCAGTAGTTTGACATCTCTGACAGCGGAGTTTACAATTTTAAAACTGCGCATCCATGGCCGTCAGCCGTCGATTTGAAGATTTTCTTTCAAATTCTTCAATTCAATTCAATTTTGTCTGTGTTGCATTCATTCAATTTGGCTTCGGCATCGATATGAGTAATCGACGCGCCTATTTGAAATTTTTACGCGGTTCGAAATTCGGCTGTCAACTGTCAAATGAATCCGATCCCGGAAAGCTACCGCGGTTCTTTCGTTGACAGCAACTCGATCCCGACGCAGTAGTTTGACATCTCTGACAGCGGAGTTTTCAATTTTAAAACCGCGCATCCATGGCCGTCAGCCGTCGATTTGAAGATTTTCTTTCAAAATCTTCAATTCAATTCAATTTTGTCTGTGTTGCATTCATTCAATTTGGCTTCGGCATCGATATGAGTAATCGACGCGCCGATTTGAAATTTTCGCGGTTCGAAATTCGGCTGTCAACTGTCAAATGAATCCGATCCCGATTCCGACGGAAGAACCGCGGTAGCTTTCCAGGAAAGCTACCGCGGTTCTTCCGTTGACAGCAACTCGATCCCGACGCAGTAGTTTGACATCTCTGACAGCGGAGTTTTCAATTTTAAAACCGCGCATCCATGGCCGTCAGCCGTCGATTTGAAGATTTTCTTTCAAAATCTTCAATTCAATTCAATTTTGTCTGTGTTGCATTCATTCAATTTGGCTTCGGCATCGATATGAGTAATCGACGCGCCGATTTGAATTTTTCGCGGTTCGAAATTCGGCTGTCAACTGTCAAATGAATCCGCAAGGCTACCGCGGTTCTTCCGTCGCCGTCGGAATCGGATTCATTTGACAGTTGACAGCCGAATTTTGCACCGCGAAAATTAATAATCGACGCGTCGATTACTCATATGATTCCGACGACAAATTGAGTGAATGAAAATGGGATTTTTGACAGAAAATCTTAAAATCGACAGTTGACTGTCATCGATTCGAAGTCGACGAGTAACTGTCAAATAAAAACAAGGGTTATTGTTTTCGCGCGTTTAGGCCGCTCGCCCACGGCGACTTTTTGAAGCGATGCGTCGCGCGTTTAGCATACGCGCGACTGCATTGCTACTAACGCGTGGTAGTCGCGTTTGCAATGCGCTACAGCATCGCTACTGAATCGAATGCAAACGCGCGACCGTGTCGGACGACATCGGGAAGAAAACGGAGGGAGGCGACTGAATTGCACTTGCTTCGCGACTGAAGCGCGATAGTATCGCGTTTGCATCGCTTCTAAATCTGAGCGCCCCGTGGGCGAGGGCACACAGCTAGCGACCGCTTCGCGACTGTATCGATGCAGAATCGCGTTAGTATCGCTACAAAAAGTCGCCGTGGGCGAGCGGCCTTAAAAAAGTGAATATCGAACGCCGAAGGATTACGTTCCGTTACCTACACACGCATTATTTATGAATATAATGAAATAATTATATTTACGTTCAAATGTAGGTAATTTACATTTTTTAAGAAAACTATATTAACTTTTATCTTGTTTAGATCTTTTAATATACGAATTGTAATAAATTATAACAACTTTTTTTCCCCGTAATGTTTAACATTGTAATGTTTGTTGCGTAAATCGGACCGGATTCCGACGCTCTTATTCCATTCATTCATGTTCATTCGGTATTGTGACGGCTGTCAAATGGATGTCAAACACGCTTGCGCGGTGTCAAAATTGAAAACCTCGCTGTCAAATATGTCAAACTACCGCGTCGGAATCGAATTGCTGTCATCGGAAGATCCGCGGTAGCTTTCCCGATCCGCGAGGCTACCGCGGATCTTTCAACTCGACAGTCGACTCCCTGTCAAAATGACAGTTGACAGCAAAATGCTGGTCAAAAGCGTTCCGTTTCACACTTAGTTTCGAGACACTTATTTACTGATATTTAATGAATAGAATGAAATATATTCTAAATATAATATATTACAAATTTATGTAATAAAAGGTATAGAAAAGACAATTGTTATTTTAATTTGTTAAAAAATGTAAATTACTTCCATAAAGAAGTATTTAGATTAAATTTCATTCTATTCATTAAATATCAGTAAATAAGTGTGAAACGGAACGCTTTTGACCAGCTGTTTGCTGTCAACTGTCATTTTAACAGCGAGTCGACTGTCAGTTGAAAGCGACGATACATCCGCGGTAGCCTTGCAGTGCCCCACGCTTGCCGGCAAGTAGGCAACCCATTGCGCCACATGGGAACCCACGTAACACGGTGAATTAACGATTATGCATCATCTCCCTGTTAGTTTTTCTTCTTCTTACGTCGTTTTTTTCTACATAGTGGAAGATTTTTTTATTGCTTTTTAATGTAATTGTATTAGAATAACTTATGGAGATTATTATTTCATTTCAGTCTTTAAAAAAACGATTTTAAAAGAAATTAAATAATACATGTTTCTTTTATAAGAGAATTTACAGATGTAGGGTTTCTTTGTAAGTATACAGGGTGTTTGGTGGAGGGTTAGACAAACCTGGTGGGCGTGTAGCTGGACCTATTTGTAAAAAACAATTTGAAGGAAAAGACCCTAACTCTTCACATTTTTTTTTATGATAATTTTTGAGATTTTTTATTTTTTTCCCAAATTTTACCTCTTTACCCTTACAACTTTTTTTGTACATTTTTTCGCTTAAACTTTTTATTCGATTTTGGTCCCAGATGTATCCTTGATCTATCGAAGGTACTACCGTTGTAATAAGGGATGTCAAGAGCAGTTTTTAAGAGTATTTGAACTCCTCGATCACTATTAGTTTTGTTTTTAGAATGATGTTTAGTTGACTTTTCGGACAACATTTTTTTATTTTCTTAACTTTGAGAGCCCATAACTAATTATTTTCTCATTATTTTGGATTAACAATGCCTTCGATAGATCAAGGATACATCTGGGACCAAAATCGAATAAAAAGTTTAAGCGAAAACATGTGCAAAAAAAAGTTGTAAGGGTAAAGAGGTAAAATTTGGGAAAAAAATAAAAAATCTCAAAAATTATCATAAAAAAAAAATGTGAAGAGTTAGGGTCTTTTCCTTTAAATTGTTTTTTACAAATAGGTCCGGCTACACGCCCACCAGGTTTGTCTAACCCTCCACCAAACACCCTGTATAATAAAGTCGATTATTTGTTACGTAAATTGCATTTTCTATACTTGGACTTATTTTCAAATTATACCTAAACTATAGCCTATTTCAGATCAAAGATGTAAACAAAAATCCCATAAGTACATTTATTTGAAAGTCACAGCTCTTTATTTACTTTTTCCTTTAGAATTAACAGTTCTTTGTTTACATTTTTGATCTACGAATTATGACATTTATCTGTATTTATACATAAATAGTTACTGCTATATTATATTACAATTTCAAACTTAATAATAATAAAAACATGTAATTTTCATTTCCACTGCCTTATAAACTATAACTTAAAATTACTTAAGTATTAAGAGGACAGTCTACCTCTCTAGGGAGGAAACAGCCGACTACGTTTGTATGGAGGAAGAGTAGGTAGACTGTTCTCTTAAGTGTATTATACTAGCTGTGTACTGCAGTTTTACCTGCGTAAATCCCGATCCCATTCGACAACACCTTTCTTATCGGATGCCTACATCATATAAAGAAGAAACTCTCCGAATTTCAGCTCTCTACTATCAGCGGTATCAGGAAAAACAAGGTATTTTATAGATATAGATAAAACATCTATTTTAAGAATGCATTTATGAAAATAAATAATAAAATATGGGTGCTAATTAAACAGGCTTCTTTTTAATATCATATTTCGCCCCCAAAAATGTATGTTGCCTTCTAAATTACTAAGTCAGCCACAATTAACGAGCATCTAAATAATACTATCTTAGCCACTAGTTATCTTCTATGTAAACCACTCTAAATACAAATCAGCATAATGATTATTTTTTAGCATCTAAATTTGTAGCATGCATTCTAACAGTAAACTTCTAAAATACTATTAAATGACATCAAAAAAAAAAATTATTTAGCTTCTAACTTTTTAACTTAGTACGTTTAAAATTTAACTCATCCCATATTAATTGATCGTCAAAATTTTGCTAGGAATGTAATCAAATAGTCGGTTTATTGGCCACTAATATTATCAGAAGCTATTGAGGAGAGACAAAAAAAAGGACTTTATTTTTGTAAAATCAATTTGTTTATTGAGGGTCCATATTGGCTCACATAAAATTTTAAGTCCTATTGTTCTATCCTTTTTGAAACGGAGTTAACTCATAATGTAATTATATTTTCTATTCTATTATTATATTTCTTCTTAGAAATTACTCTTTAGTTAATAATGTTGTAATAAAAACACTTATGATTAAGATATATCAGGTTTTTTTTATTTATAGTAATTAGGCGCTTTGGCGACCGCTGCCGCGGCACGCTCGCTACGCTCGCTCGCCAAAGCGCTGCGCGTAATCATGTTCTTACATTAACCTAACCTATCCGAGTCGGTGTGCTCCGTATATTTTACACGTGAACAACTCAACTCGTCGTCACATAAGTCGAATGGCGCTCTCTGATTGGTGCAAATGGCCGGTCGCTGTCGTCTCGCATACTCGCGCCAAATCATGCAGTGGTTATTTTCACGATAAAAGAATATGATGTATTATTTTAAATGCTAAGTTATAATAAATGATGCTTTCTGTAGAAGCTTGAATTATATTTTTTTGAGGACATTGCGTTGAAGCTGTAAAACGTACAATGGTGACGAGATGTAAAATCCGTGGCCGAGTTAGTAAATTAGGTGGCAATGCATAAATAAGAAGGACACTCACTACAATTGATGATCTTTACTTGACGCTTTCTATAGAATATTTAGTGGGCGTTGTAAAAAATACGAATAAGTTTATTAGAGGCTATGTCATTTTCCCGTTGCTTAGTTATAAAATTAGAAGTTTAATCACGTGTCCAATAAATAATTTTGTGGCTAGACTTATAATTTCCCATAAAATATTCAGTCATCGTTAATTTTTTAAGACTATGTGAAAGACGGGCGACTTAATTTTAACTCTTTCTAGCCATTAAAAAGTTTTTTTTATCTACTCTAATAATAAACACCATAATGCGTTCAAAACCGCAGAGGAAAGTCTACGAATTTATTCTCCTTACAAATGTAATCGACTGTTTCCTCCCTGGATAAAGACATTAGAGAAAATATGTTTATGCCATAAACCTGCTATGTTTTTTTTATAATTAGAATACAAATAAAATTTATAAAAAAATAGAATATGAAAATAAATAAATAAAATAAATAAATTCTGTGAACAACACACAGCGCCATCTAGCCCCGTGGTAAGCGACTAAGCTTGTGTTACGGTGACTAGACAACGGATATAATACTTATATTTATTTTTCTTTTGTAAATACATACATATTATACATAGAAGGACACCCAGACCAGACACAAATATTTATTTTTAAGCATAAATACTTGCACCCGGCGGGAATCGAACCCGCAACCTCCTGCATTGCAGTCGCGCTCTCGCACGACGCGCCACAGAGGTCGTCAAAAGCAGGTCATACTCATAACTGATATAGATTTTATGGCATACCTAAACATATTTTTCGAATATCTTTGTCCGGCAAGGAAACAGTCGACTACGTTTGTAAAGTTTGTATGGAGAAAAGAGTAGGTAGACTTTCCCCATAAACTTAATTGTTTTGTTTTTCTGTGTTAATATTATTATTTTCATTAAAGAATCGAATTGAATGTCTTTATGATATTCGAACAAACTACAGTTGCATGAAATATGTGTTTGTTTTGTAATTTTTGTACCGCTATTTTGTTCTTTTCTTTACTATGTTTGTTACTGTCAATAATTGCCTACAATTTGCTACTTATTAAATTAACTAATTAAACTACTATTTTAAACTTTAGGAAGATAATAATAATATATTCCGTGAACAACACGCAGCGCCATCTAGCCCCGTAGTAAGCTACTAAGCTTGTGTTACGGTGACTAGACAACGGATATAATACTTAAATTTATTTTTCTTTTGTAAATACATTATTAATTTATTATACATGGAAAGACATCGAGACCAGAAACAAATATTTCTTTTTAAGAATAAGTACTTCCACCTAGCGGGAATCGAACCCGCAACCTTCTGCATTGCAGTCGGGCATTCGCACAACGTGCCATAGAGGTCGTCGAGATACTTTTCAGCTATTTACATAAATTCATTTCGGTAATTAGAAAAAAATTGCTAACCTTACTTATTTTAAAATACTTTTTTAGCTTATATTAAGTAGAAAGAGTCTTTTAAGCTGTTTCTTTAAAACTAAACTGACGAACAAATAAACTTCATCAAAGTACAAGACGACTTTGAAATAATTATTTTAATTAGGTTTTCAACTTTTCATTAAAAAATCTTTATCTTATACCTAAATTCTTTTCTCGGCTAAATCATTTGTTTTGCTGCAGTTTTTTTTTCTTTGATGATGGACCCCACGACACAGCTTTCTGCCGTTCTGCCAGTTTCAAGTTGCTTTACACTTTCTTCTTATTATAGTTTTGGCGTCGTACATCTTGTACATCTTGCCAGTATCAAGTATTTTGCATGAATTTAGCCCGATCGGGCTCATAGTTTCAAGTCATGGTAAAGCTGTGGCAACTTTACCATAACCTTCAAGGGGCTTAGGAGGGAACGACGGAAAGTTCATGTTTAACACTCAATTTTGTTTCCACTACACTTGTGCACATTTACGGAACTAAATTGAATAAGATTTCACTAAAATTACACAATTTAACCGGGTTTACAACATAGTTTAACGAAAATAAAACTAGAGCACGATATGTTGTCTCCGCTTTCCTGCCAAAGTCCTTTTTTTGCTGCAGTTCCATTTTTAGGGTTCCGTAGCCAAATGGCAAAAAACGGAACCCTTATAGATTCGTCATGTCTGTCTGTCTGTCTGTCTGTCTGTCTGTCCGTCCGTCTGTCTGTCCGTCCGTATGTCACAGCCACTTTTTTCCAAAACTATAAGACATTTACTGTTAAAACTTAGTAAGTAGACGTATTCAGTGAACCGCATTAAGATTTCGACACAAAAATAGAAAAAAAACAATAAATTTTGGGGGTCCCCATACTTAGAACTGAAACTAATAAAAAAAAATCTTTAAAGCCACACATGTGGGGTATCTATGAATAGGTCTTCAAAAATGATATGAGGTTTCTAATATCATTTTTTTCTAAACTAAATAGTTTGCGCGAGAAACCCTTCCAAAGAGGTAAAACGTGTCCGGGGGGGACCCCCCCTGTAACTTCTAAAATAAGACAATGATAAAACTAAAAAATATATGTGGTGTACATTACCATGCAAACTTCCAACGAAAATTGGTTTGAACGAAATCTAGCGAGTAGTTTTTTTTAATACATCATAAACCGTAAACCGCAATTTATCGTTCATTCAATTCAAAAAGGTACGGAACCCTTAGTGCACGAGTCCCACTCGCACTTGGCCGGTTTTTAATTATTAATGGCCAGCCTTCATTTTTTAATTTAGGTAAATGTAAAAGGTTTGCATAGATACTTATTAAAATATTTATTTGAAAGTAAACCTGAACTTTGATGCAGTTTAGGTGTCCGTCAGTGTATTATTGCTATTGAGGTTTCTCATTTTTTAGCCATAAGAAATAGTTTTTTGTCATTAGAGACTTTTACAGTAAGAAGTCTTTTCATACGAAGGTAAAAAGAAAAACTTTTTGTATGTTTGTTTTTTTTTTGTTGTTAATTTACTAATTATGTAAAATTACTTTTACTTACGTAACCTTTCACGTTAGACGTTTGTTGCGAGATATTTGTACGCACATAATCACCAGAATTGGATGCACAAAATTTTAACCTTAGGGATGAAACAAGCCCTTAGGCTTTGTTCACCCCTAAGGTTATCTGATTCCGGTTTATTTTGTCTAAATTTTCGTTAAGAGGGATATGAGTCACGTGACCAATTATAGCCCCCCTTAAGGAAAATTTCCTTGAGGGAATCAATCAACGTTCGCCGCTGCTTCAGTCTCCTCGCAACCAAGGTGCGTCGAGGTGAGAGGATTTAAGACTAACAATATGCGTGTTTGCTCACGCACGCTTGACAGTAAAA
>OY292397.1:2404152-2516691 GCA_958496205.1 Idaea biselata
ATAGGAGTGGCCTTACGGTACAGCGGACCCCGTCTAACACCCGTATTTACAGACGAATTTGAGTGATTACTTTGGTAAATACACCCAGACCAGAAACAAATATTTACAAAGACCATTTACTTCCAAGTTCTCTTCTCTTCTTCAAAGTACCTTCTCTCCCTATAACATGACCAAACCACGCCAGTCTGGTAATCAAAGCAAAGCCACTAACCTGTTTCTTCAGCACAATATGCTTGCCCTTCCAGTACTTCATCAAACCCCTCTCTTGCAGCGTCGATACGATATCTGAAGACGCGATCGCCAGGTCCTTGCTAAGGTCTCGTATACAGAGTGCCGGGCCGGGGGCAGAACACAATCGCTTCAGTAACGCCTCCTTCCAATACGACCGGTATGAAATAAGCCCTAGGTCTGAAAGTGGTGTTTCGGGAGAACCGACTTTGCCTTCTACTTTTGTTAGGAGGTAGCCTGTTGAAGAAGATTTTGAAGTTATTAGCCGACTTTTCTTTGTACTTTTGTTAAGAGGTAACGTGCCCTCTTATTTTGTAACTTTGTTGCTAACAATTCTTGATTGAAACAATTGAAATTGTTGATTACACGTCATTTAGTCGCTGACAAATTGCCATTGCAATTAAAACTAGCGACTTTAACGGTCAAATTGTATATCTGTAAACGCAAAAATCAACAATGGTTTCAATCGAGATTTGTTAGCAACAGAGTTACGTAACCATGGGCCTGAGCTGCAGGTTGCGGTTTTACCCGCGTAAATTCGGATACCATAGAAATTAACGGGTAAAAAATAGACTAAGTAGTGGGTTTTATGAATTCGGTAAATTAGTAAATGGCAGCAATATAGTGTAGTTATCCTCGGTTTCTTTATTCCAAAGTTAGTAGTAACATTACTTGATTAGTTACAGCCTGTAGTATCTTTTACGAGACGAAATTTGAAACAGTTTTGACCAACAAGTTTTGGAGGACATAATTAGTCGTCTAAAACCAAGTCTAATGTAGTTTTAACCTATTATTAATTGGGCCTATTTGACACGGTTCGTGAGATTTTTTTATCTCGGCCTAAATAATTCCAGATAGGAGATAATTAATAACAGATAGAAGTCCCCGGCAGGAGTCGAACCCGCAACCTTCTGCGTTCGCCTGACCCGCCACAGAAGCTACCGACACATTGACCATTCCAATATTTCCAAACGCTCCAAATGATAGAGCTGTAGTTACTTCGTGCGGTGACTTCGCGTATCGAAGCCATGAATACTCGAACCATAACCTGCCCCAATACACGCTACGAGCTACTGGTTAATAAGTACTAGTAAGTATAAACACCCAACCCTTGCCTTTTACGTCAATTCTAAATATGACTTTTTCCTTATTCACGTTGAAGAAAAAGTTGTGGTAAGTTTGAACGAAACTCAATAGCTCTTAGAAGTATAATACTGACGGACGGACAGACGAGCAGACAGACAGACATGACGAATCTATAAGGGTTCCGTTTTTTTGCCATTTTGCCACAGAACCCTAAAAAGTAATCTTTGCTTTACGTAAATCTACTAATATTATAAAGCTGAAAGATTTGTGTTTGTGTGTGTGTGTGTATGTTTGTAACGAATACACTCAAAAACTACTAGACCGATTTCAAAAATTATTTCACAGAAAGCTGGTAGACCCTGAGTAACATAGACTACTTTTGATCCCGATATTTCCACGGGATCGAGACTTGGGCGAGTGAAACCGCGGGACGCAGCTAGTTTTACATATACACGGACGCTCTTAGAAGGTAGGGTATCAATATTATACCTAATTTGTTTGTTTTTAACCCCCGACGGAAAAACAGGGGTGTTAAAAGTTTAAGGTGTCTGTGTATCTGTCTGTGGCATCGTAACTCACGAACGGATAAAGCGATTTTGATAAAATTGAATTATTATAATGTTTATTATTTATTTATTGTAGTTCTTGGACATTATTAAATTGAATCAGCGAAAAACTTTATCAGAAATCAAATTCAATTATTCTGTTAGAGCAATGTGTACAAATACATGATCTTTTTGAAATATCGACTTATGTATGACTTATGTAGGTATTTTAGTGTGGTTTCGCTATAATTTAAATTACTAAGAGAATTTATTTGTTATTTTACTTTCTCCTAAATATTTTTATTTATTTATTCAATCACCATGCGAGCTGTTTGCACCTCTCATAAAAGAAATATATGTATTTTTCATTTTTCTAAAATACAGTCATCGCTCCACACAAAGACTCCAACCAAACGAACGTAAACAACAATTAGCCGCGCGATTTTCGATCAAAATTCGTCGCGACTACAATCTAGGCGTCTCACGTACCCCTTCATCCCCAGCCCCGCAGCCCCCTAGCCCCCTACTAGGGGGCAGGTCTAGACGGCGCGGGCCGATCCATACTGCACCGCATCGATCGGTCTAGAGGTCGGTGGCCGAAACGTCGCGACGTAGCGTAGGGGGCAACAACAAACCCCCCCGAATGCGAGTTTTGACCGCATAGTACGCAGGTGAATAATCGTATCGTTTCGGTTGGTATAAAGTTCGACCACAGTTTACGTAGTAGTTGGTACTGAGGTGTGCGGTTTGCCCAGCTGTCATACATATTTGTTATTGTAAATAACAAGCTGCTGACTAGCTGTGTCCCGCGGTTTAATTTACGTAGGTAAGTCCCGATCTCGTGTGAATTTAGAAAATACCTTTCTTAACGGATGCCTCCATCATATAAAGAACACACTCTCAAATTTTCAGCTTTCTACTATTAGTTAATTAAGAAAAAAGGCGGATAATTTGTAAGATAGTATAAAGAAAACTATGAAACGCGGATATTTTGCGAAATGGTCTAACAAAAGTTTATAAAATTTAGATAATTTGGGACATAGGTACATAAGAGAACATTTTAAAATGCGAATATTTAGCGAAATACTGTAAAGAAACTTAAATTCGAATATTTTACGACTTAGACTTAAAAAAATTAAAATGCCGATATTTTACAAAAGTATGATGGAACATAATACCTACCGTAGAGTCACAAAAGATGATGCTAAGGTTTAAAGTTGTTATCTAGGTACGCAGCACCCATAGCTTCGGAACGAATAAACCGTTTTATATGCAGTTTTTTGTGTGAAAGCTAGTGTTCCGTGAGAGTACTTAGCAATGTTTATTAGAATTTTTCTTCGTGTTTATTAGCAATTTCTGGTATTATGTGATAAAATATGCATGGGTTGGAAGTAAATGGAATAGGTATGTAATGGGCGGAAGCTATGCATGAAGAATTTCGTACGTTAACCTCTTTCTGTCTCTTTCTTTCCTGAGTAAATATCGCGCTGTTACGCTCGCACAGGGGACGTCAAAAATGTCCGAACTATGCATCTAAACTAAAAACTATGCCTCAGTTTTTTTTTAAAACAGCTTAGAAATTGTTGGTATTTTTCCAAGAAATCCCTAGCTTAGCAAAACTTTGCGAATTATCCAAATAATATAAAACAGTTTTCGAGAAAAAATATTTAACAGAGCTGAGGCATGGTTGAGACGTTTTTGTTATAAAATAGGTGCCTAGATTAACTGTGTGACAGTAATGAAAATACATTTATTTAAATGCAAAAGAGAGAGGCCAATATAAGTACAAAGTTCTTTCTGCAATGCGACCGCACTGTAGGCCTGATATTAACACTTAAAATTCAATAAAAAAACCTAAATGCAAGTCAGACTCGCGCACGAAGGGTTCCGTTTCCGTACCCTTATAACAAAAGGATCACGTTTGTTGTATGGGAGCCCCACTTAAATATTCATTTTATTCTGTTGTTATAGCGGCAACAGAAAAACATAATCTGTGAAAATGTCAACTGTCTAAGCTATCATGGTTTGTGACTTTATGAGATACAGGTTACCGACAGAAAAACAGACGGACAGGGGAGTCTTAGCTTAGTAAAATGTTCCCGTTTTTATTACCCATTAGGCACGGAACCCTAAAAAATAAAAAATCGTTAGTTTAGCTAACAAGTAAATAGACGGTAATTTCAGACTAGGTATCGTACGTAAAGAAATAAATAACAATAAAATTATAAATTATAATCCAATGCAGCAATTATTTATAACGATTCAGGCATAGAACACATTACAGCGGATTTTAAAAGAATAATTGGAGTAAAAAAATGGGGTAAATAGAATCTATTTGTATTTCATTAAACTATTTAACTATTTTCTATTTGTATTTCATTTCATATAGGTACGAGTTAAGGTGATCGCACATTTATCAGCAACGCACGCATAACTCAAAATTCCTGTCGGGTTTATCGAAAATTGTTGATTATTTCATGATGGAACGTTGTTGATATTCCCGCGGGATCAGGACTAACGGGGGTGGAACCGAGGGACGCTACTAGTTATGCTGTATGCAGTTTATGCTGTATCGTTTATTATGATAAATACATTCTGTGAACAACACACAGCGCCATCTAACCCCGTGGTAAGCTAATAAGCTTGTGTTACGGTGACTAGACAACGGATATCTTTCTTATATATAAAATTTCCATGTCACAATGTTAGTTACCGTACTCCTCCGAAACGGCTTTACCGATTTTTACCAAATTTTATATGCGTATTCAGTAGGTCTGAGAATCGGCTACGATCTATAATTTATAAGGCAAAACAACGTTTACCGGGTCAGCTAGTAATACATATATTTATTTTTCTTTTGTAAATACATACATAACATATACATAGATATAAACCCAGACCAGAAACTAATATTTAGTTTAAAGCATAAATACTCGCAGCCGGCGGGAATCGAACCCGCAACCTTCTGTCACAAAGGTAGGTAATTGTCGTTTACAATATAAGTAAGGGGGCAAATCGCGTGTTTGAATCATCAGTTTGTACCGGTCGAAGCTGTAGGTTAAATTAATGTACCGATTACAGACAGGTTAAGTGGCGACGAAGATAAATACGACACGGTCGGCTTTAGCAATATAGTAGGATACTTAGTAAGTATGTAGGAACTTGCATTTATTTTGCAGTTTTACTGGGTTCATTGTAAATATTGTGCGTAAATTCATATCATTCTATGTCGGGTTCATCGAAAATTGTTGATTATTTCATGACGGAATGTTGTTGAGCTTTTTATTTGTGTATGAATTCACCTGGAGAAGCCTATGCGCTTCAGCCAAAATAGAAATTTTTTGACATAAATGTGGATAGGCTTCATACCCCTTAATCGGGTTATAAGACCTAACTAAAAATCTCTGTCTTCTTTTCGGCCTGAACGCAATGTTTTTGAATATTTTTGTTTAAAGCGTTTGTAGGTGACATTGTTTCCTACGTTTTGGTGTAGGTTTTAAACTAAAATGTCGAAAGGTGATAAAGCCTATCCATATTTTAATCAAAAAAATGTTAGTTTCCAAAATGTGTGTCCGTTAGCTTGGTCGGACCACGCAATAGATTTACACCAAACTACGCTTATTATTTAGTAACTACGTGGTTTCGAAAATCGATACAAAGTGGCTATCTGTAGCTGAAGCACACTAAAATGTAGATAAACATATTTTGACTTACTAAAATCGATGAGCAGTCTTCCATAGCCTTGCCTCTGATAGGGAGGTAGTGTCAAAATACAGGAGACGTTGTAATTTTGAAACGAGTTCTTTTCCTGAAACAAAACACTTGGAGTTAAATAGATATAGAGTTAGATAATATGATATGCGCGAAAAACTTATTATTTTGGCAGTCGTGTAAAAACTAAGCGATAAATCCATCATCAATATTTTGTCATGTTTCCGCTGACGCAAAAATGCCACTTGCGGGAACAAGACAAAAGATCATAAAACATTGATTAACTATGCCGCTGATTACGTAACTCTGTTGCTAACAAATCTCGATTGAAACAATTGAAGTTGTTGATTTTTGCGTTTACCCATAAAAATCAACAATTTGACAGTTACAGCCGCTAATTTTAATTGCAATGGCAATTTCCAAGTGACTGAAAGACGGGAAAAATGTCGTGTAATCAACAATTTCAATCGTTTTATTTTAGAAATTTGATGATTGACTGACTATGTAACTTTGTTGCTAATAAATATACTTAAACTAACGACTGTTACAATACTACCAAATTGTATATCCGTAAAAGCAAAAATCAATAATTTCAATTGTTTCAATCGAAATTTGTTAGCAACAGAATTACGTAATCAGGGGCTGGGTCTCATGTCACATTTCAGTACTTGACGTCTATAAACAATCTTGTCAGAATATAAACATTAAAACATTTTTCGATTGATTTAGTCAATCCTGAAGAAGGGACCTGTAAAGGTCTCGAAACGTTGAGCTTTGAAACAATGCTAAAAGTAATAAACACCACGCGATTGAAATCGAAAAATGTCTCTAATTTCAATACAACATCACGAAAACAGAAAAAAAATAATATTAGAAAGATAGAATAGGATGTTGTTAGAAAAAAACAAACAGTTAAAGTACGTACGATCAAGTACTATGCCATTCCAACTTAACTTGAAACCAGCATGTTATCTTAGTGTAAACAATTGCATTAAAACAAAAACCCGGCCAAGTGCGAAACTCGCGCACAAAGGGTTCCGTACCACTATCACAATTGGGTACCGAACCCTAAAATCGTTTACCAATTTTAAAATTTGATAGGAAAATGTGACATATTTAGCTTCGATTCTTACTTCCATCATACGACCACACAACTAAAAAAAAAAAAACTTTGGCACAAAGACAATCTGAAACTTATAAATAAGAAACTCTTTGGTAAGTGAAGGCAGACTGGTATATTTGACAGATAGGGCAGCCATTTTGAATTTCATGACCTACTCGATTCGATGTTTTTGAAACACGTTTGTTGTATGGGAGCCCCTCTTAAATATTTGTTTTAATTTGTTTTTAGTATTTGTTGTTGTAGCGGCAACCGAAATACATCTTCTGTAAAAATTTCAACCGCCTAGCTAATACGGTTCATGAGATACAGCCTGGTGACAGACAGACGGACAGACGGACAGACGGACAGACAGACAGCGAAGTCTCAGTAATAGGGTCCCGTTTTTACCCTTTGGGTACGGAACCCTAAAAAGTGGCCATTAAAGCCAGACGATTGTCGTGACGAGAACCCTTAGCTATCAGACGGTAAGTCTTGAGATAAAAGAGATGTAGCTGTACCTACAGATACCGGGGTAATGCGTCGTCTATATTTACAACTAGCTGCGTCCCGCGGTTCACCCGCGTAACTGCCGATCCCGTGAGAATAGCAGAATCAAAAGTAGCCTATGTTACTCAGGGTGAATGTAGCTTTCTAATGGTGAAAGAATTTTTGTAATCGGGCCAGTAGTTTTCGAGTTTATTCATTACAAACATACAGAGACACATACACCCAAAAATTTAAGAAATTCCTCTTTATAATATCAGTATAGATATACTAGCTAACCCGGCGAACTTTGCACCGCCTTAGAGGCAAAAAAAGTACGCTATGTCCGTCTTCTAGTTCTAAGCTACCTCCCTACTAATTTTCAGCCAAATCGGTTCAGCCGTTCTTGAGTTATAAATAGTGTAACTAACACGACTTTCTTTAGATAATTTATTTTCAAGGAAAAAGCATTCAAAAATTTTCACTTGCGGCGAGGCAACTTTCTTTTATAAGATAAGATAGATATATAGATAAAAGGAAACCTATCAATATTTTGACAACCACAGTGTCGCGTCGGGCGAAGGGCCGACTGCAATGCAGAAGGTTGGGGTTATTTATGCTTAAAAAATTAAACCCCTTACTTTTAAATGATGATTGACATCTACATAATCTACGTACGCTTGCTTTTTAATGTCACATGAAGTTTTAAATTGACAGAGACAAGCGCACAAGCGTTACATAACTTAGTCAAGTGTTAAACATCGTTTATAAGCAAGTGCGTACGCCCACCACACATAACTTAGTCAAGTGTTAAACATCGTTTATAAGTAAGGGCGTACACACACCACACATAACTTTGTCAAGTGTTAATCATCGTTTATAAATAAGGGAGTAAAAATAAATAACCCCTAAAACTATCTGCATTACAGTCTGGCACAACAGAGGCCGTCGATCACGAAATTCCCGCGCTATCTTAGTTAATAATAAATGGGACTACAATACCGAAAATAGATGCGATATCGCATAATCAATTAGCTATAAGAGGTCGATCGGTTGAGGGCAGACACATCGAACCTATATCTAGATATAGGTAGGTATCTATATAGCCCGGCTACACTGACCTCCATGGTACAAGCCGCTGGACAGGTCATAGCGCACTGAATTTTGTGCCTATTTGATCTGCGCCATGTTGCGCTGTTGTGGCGCATTTTCTATTGAAAGTGATGATGACCGTCCACGGAAGGCCACCACTTTCAATAGAAAACCCGCGACAACAACGCAACATGACGCTAATCAAATCGGCACAAAGATCTAATGTCATTTTGTATGGTACCTATACAAATTCCAGCGTACTTGTATAGTTTTCATTTCAGTGCCCGGCTAGCACTTATAGGTCTATATGTATGTATCCTTAAATCTAGACAAGCGATCATTGTCGGCAGCATCAGGTCGTTGACCTGAGGGGTGGAAAGCGTTGCCGGCGCCCATTTTCAAATGTTAAAAATAAAGATACTTAATATTGTTGTATCGTTTTGTGTTAAGTGGAGCAAGGTGTTTGAGCTAGTATCGTTTTTAGACATTTTTTGTCTAATCTAAATCTACACTAATATTATAAAGAGGAAAGATTTGTACTTTTGTGTGTATGTGTGTCTAGGTATGTTTGTAATGAATAAACTCAAAAACTACTGGACCGATTTCAAAAATTCTTTCATCATTAGACAGCTACATTCACCCTAAGTAACATAGGATATATTTCCACTGGATCGGGACATACGCGGGTGAAACCGCGGAACGCAGCTAGTTAATCATAATTCAATAGACGTTTACCTCTTTACTTATAAACGATGATTAACAGATGACTAAGTTATATAACGTTTGTCTCTGTCAACTTTGAGACTTCATGTCACAGTAAAAGACAAATGAGACATAGTTTATGCAGTTGCTAAATAGCGTTTATAAGTAAGGGAGTAAATCTTTAAATCTTTTTAGGGTTCCGTACCTTAAGGTAAAAACGGGACCCTATTACTGAGACTTCGCTGTCTGTCTGTCTGTCTGTCTGTCCGTCCGTCCGTCCGTCCGTCCGTCCGTCTGTCCGTCTGTCACCAGGCTGTATCTCATGAACCGTAATAGCTAGAAGGTTGAAATTTTCACAGAAGATGTATTTCGGTTGCCGCTACAACAACAAATACTAAAAACAAAATAAAACAATTATTTAAAAGGGGCTCCCATACAACAAACGTGTTTCAAAAATAACAAGGAGTTTAGTTCAATGTGAGGTCGCTTCTGATTGGTCAGGACAAATCGAGTTGGTCATGACAAATCGAGTTGGTCATGGAATTCAAAATGGCTGCCCTATCTGTCAAATATACCAGTCTGCCTTACTTACCAAAGAGTTTCTTATAAGTTTCAGATTTTCTTTGTGCCAAGGTTTTTTTTTTTTATTGAGTGATTCGGTCGTTTGATGGGAGTAGAATCGAAGATAAATATTTCATATTTTCCTATAAAATTAAAAAATTGGTTGTTGTAAACCATTTTAGGGTTCCGTATCCAATTGTGATAGTGGTACGGAACCCTTTGTGCGCGAGTGTCGCACTTGCCCCGTTTTTTTTATATTTTCTTGTAGATGTGTGGCTCACATTGTGTTAGACTATTCAGGTCTTAGGGCGGCCTTACTTGACTTAACGATTACTATCAGAGATAACAACTGGGACCGACAATTAAAGTGCCTTCCGAAGCACAGAGTAACATGCGTAAATGTTTTTTTGCCTCACCCATTATCAACCAGTAACCCATCCAAGTAATGACTGCGCCAAGCGTTGCTTAACCGGCACAACCATGTGCAGCTAGCCGGTACCTGCTGATCTTGACGAGAGCGCATTGGCCTCAATCATAGCACGTTTAATCCTAATATCGTATCATAGTAATAGACGATCTATTGCTATAAGTGACTTATTTATTTCGTAGCCATTTTAATTGATAAGTTCACACAAAATATTATATTGATAACCACACAAACTTCAATGACTCTTTCTGTCCAAAGGTTGCCAAATCGCTTTTAGCGATAAGGTCGCCCATTTGTACAACGTTTTACTTTTAAACTTTCTGTGTTATTTATCTTACTTTGAATGTAAGTAAGTATACCTACTAATTGTGTTCTTTGTTTGTTGTTCAAATTAAGCATTAATCTATCTATCTATTGGGGCATCTTGAACAACAATTCCATTTTATGTTCAACGAAAACATGTAATAAATAATACACTATAATTAAGACTACGAAGTACAACATTAGGTGTACCTAAGTACGCAGTTTTTGCACATATTTATTTGAATTATGAATTCAGAACTCGTTTCGGCAAATAACAAAGGGAAAGTAATTAAAATAATACATTTACCCACAGTCTCGGGAGTAATGTTAGATTTATCTCTCGGGGCGACTAGACGTAGGGCAGGCAAACGGGTGCTTATTATTTTAATCTCCTTAATAAAATTGTTAAAGTGTTAACTTAGAAAAACAGAATAAAAAATTTCTTGTTTTCGCGATGTTGGATAGAAATATCGGGTCATTTATCGGTTTTAGTCGCGTTTTTTACTTTTAGCATTGTTTCAATGCTCAAAGTTTCGAGAACTTTACAGGTCAATTCTAAAGAAGAGGCTCGAAACGTTGAGCATTGAAAAAATGCTAAAAAGTAATAAACATCACGGGATTACAAGCGAAAAATAAGTTTAATTTAAAAAAAAATACTTTTTTCCAAAATTCAATTCGAAATTTTGGTTGAATGTTTGAGCGGAACTCAATCCCGTGATTTTTTTCAAACCTCCCCGGATTTTGAACAAAGGCATTTTAATAATTTCAAAATCTAAACCTAATGTTGAGTTACCATAATGCAACATTTTTTACGGATCTTCCCGATCTCGTGAGGATTACTATAAGTACTTGTCGGGTGGCTACACTACATCGTGCAAGTAATAGTAGATGGCTGAAATTTCAGCCATCTACTATTAGGGTGTGCGTTGATCCATCAGTCAGTCAAGCCAAAGCAATTTATATCCTGTTACTTATAAACGATGACTAATTTTATGTAACGTTTGTCTTTGTCTGTCAACTTCATGACACAGTAAAAGGTAATAAGTTAGTCATCGTTTATAAGTAAGAGGGATACATTTAAAATTCTCAAGTAACAAAAAATAATGTCTTCGTCTACAACAAAAGTTCCATGTAAATACTCGAATACATATTTAATTTATCGAATTATTTCTGTCCGAGGGCACATCCCTATGCACCCTACAGGCGTCTAGACGTCTTGGGGTGTGTTTACACCGCCGTTGTCACTCGACGGGGCGTGGGACTCATACGCAATTACCATCTTTCACTACCTATATATCACTTGGTAACTACCGAAAACGACTAGACATATACCTTCAATTCATTACGGACAATAGAACATCATCATATAGCCTTATTAATAAACGTGGAGTTAGGTAGGATTAATTTTATCACTTTTTGTTTCTGTCTGTCAACTTTGAAAGTTCTTTTCACGGAAAAAGACAAAGCATGTTCTCACTACTCCGACGTTTATTTAAAAGGCTAAATTGACAGACAGAAATAAAAAGTGATAAAGTACCTACTTTAGTAATTTATTATTTAGGAAATTCAACAGCTAAATATTTATTTATCTAAAACTACCTAGCTGACCCGGCGAACTTTGTTCCGCCTTAGAGGTAAAAAAAAAATCCTATGTCAGTCTTGTGGTCATAAACTACTTCCCTACAAATTTTCAGCCAAATCGGTTCAGTCGTTCGTTGCTCGTACAACAAGCTTGCTCCGGTCTCGGGTGTTTTTGAGCTAGAAGAACTGGAATCGCAAAGGAAAACCAACTTTAAATCCTTCGTGCTCCGGTTCCCAGCGTCGGTGAAAGATGTCTTGTTTTCTGCCGACTTCTGGCCAGCTGGCATTGTGTACCGCCGCTTTAGGGAAGCGCGTCCGATTTTAGAAAACCCTAAACTCTAATTTTAGTTTATATTATCTGTATGTATGTTAGTCTTTAAGGTATATATTTATATGAATAATTATTAAATGTCATCTTCATTTTTAGGGTTCCGTACCTAAAGGTAAAAACGGGACCCTATTACTGAGACTTCGCTGTCTGTCTGTCTGTCTGTCTGTCCGTCCGTCCGTCCGTCCGTCCGTCCGTCTGTCCGTCTGTCCGTCTGTCACCAGGCTGTATTTCATGAACCGTAATAGCTAGAAGGTTGAAATTTTCACAGAAGATGTATTTCGGTTGCCGCTACAACAACAAATACTAAAACCGAAATAAAACAATTATTTAAAAGGGGCTCCCATACAACAAACGTGTTTCAAAAATAACAAGGAGTCGAGTCAGGACAGGAAGGACAGGAGGACAAATCGAGTTGGTCATGGAATTCAAAATGGCTGCCCTATCTGTCAAATATACTAGTCTGCCTTACTTACCAAAGAGTTTATTTTATGTTTCAGATTTTCTTTGTGCCAAGGTTTTTTTTTTCAGTGATTCGGTCGTTTGATGGGAGTAAGAATCGAAGATAAATATTTCATATTTTCCTATAAAATTTAAAAATTGGTTGTTGTAAACCATTTTAGGGTTCCATATGCAATTGTGATAGTGGTACGGAACCCTTTATGCGCGAGTGTCGCACTTGCCCCGTTTTTTATATTGGTATCTCGGTTACTGCGATACAAGCTGTGCTTAGTGTGGTACTGATTTATAATGTAATTTGGGAAATGTTTAATAAGTTTCATAATAATAAATAAATATTGTATTGTATTGTTGTTATAAATAGTCAAATATTTGACAAACGTCAAATTTGAATTTGGAGATTGACTGCCATGATATTGAAGTGAAATTTTGGACAATTTTAATACGCGAATTGCCCATCAGGAGTTGTTATACAGGGTGTTCCAAAGAGGGGGTATTAAGCCGAAAGGGGGTTGTTCTAGAGGTCTAGGCGAACAACTTTTGCTCTACGACTTTTGGAAATTCGTCTAGAACAACCCCCTTTCGGCTTAATACCCCCTTCTCAGAACACCGTGTACAGTCTCACATTAAACCCTGGCAATGTTGAGAAATAACATTGGAGAGTGGCGGAAGACAGCATGAGATGGTGCGGTCGTTGACCCCGACGCGACGACTTTCCACATATAACTCTTACATTTATAGTTTCACACAGAGATTCTCAACTATTTATTATTAACTAGCTGCGCCCGGCCCCGTCAGTAGTCAGTCCCGATTCCGCGGGATCAAAGTGTCCTTTCCCCTGGTTCTAAGCTACCTCCCCACCATTTTCAGCCAAATCGGTTCACCCGTTGCCGAGTGATAAATAGTGTAACTAACTCGACTTTATCTTATATAATATAGCTGACCCGGCAAACGTTGTTTTGCCTTATAAATTATAGATAGTAGCCGATTCTCAGACCTACTGAATACGAACATAAAATTTCATAAAAATTGGTCAAGCCGTTTCGGAGGAGTACGGTAACTAACACTGTGACATGGAAATTTTATATATTAGAGATAAGATAAATTAAATAATAACAACTTTCTAATATTTTTTCTGTTTTCATGATTTCTGATATTAAACTTTTGACTGATATTAAACAACGAAACGTTGAGCGTTGAAACAATGCTAAAAGTAATAAACACCACGCGATTAAAACCGAATAATGTCTTTAAATTTACAATTGTTCAAAATTCCCTGTTAATAAAAAATTTCATCATCTTAATGGTGATCATTTTGTAAAGTGCACGATATGTATGAGTGGTAGGGAATAATTGTCTGAACAGATGACGAAATCTTGAACAACGATTGTATTCTATCAAAAAATGCTATTGGTACATTGGGTACTATAAATATTCTGAGCTAAGGTATTCATTTGTAATTTATACGTACAATGAAAAGTTTGGAAATCTGTGCGGTACGTAAACGTGAGATGCCAATTTTACAGTCTACGTTGTATTAACGATCGCGTCTGTATACCATCTGCGGACAGGCTGGGAGGGTACTGTGTTTCGTTACATTTTATTAAACGCTAGCTGACCCGGCGCCACTTCGTATCGAATAAAAATAACTTGACAGTGGCTATATTACATACCTACTGATCTGGACCTTATTACATACTGGAGCGAAAAAAAAAACAAAATCTATACTATTATTTATTATAAATGCGTAAGTAGCTCTGTCTGTCTGTCTGCTACGTTTTCACGCGTAAACTGATTTTAATGAATTTTGGTATGGAGATAAAGGAAACCTTGGAGAATAACATAGGCTACTTTTGATTTAGAGTCTAACGCGGCTAAAACCAATATTTATAGCCAATCAATGTATTTCCAACATCCATTGTTTGCATACGCAACGCGAAAATTGATCCTTTATAATATACAATTTTCGCGTTCACGCAAACGTGACAGACTTTCCTTTGAGCAAAAAAATGCTCCAAAAGTAACAAGTTCACACTTTCACGTCAAAAAAACTATCCCATAAAATATGCACCATCAAAGAGCCACTCGACTTACTACGCCGTAGCACGTCTACGGCTACGTCACGTTTACGTGCTACGGGCTACGAACGTAGCCGAGTTGTACAAGAGAGATACAATAAATTTTAAGGCTTATTGGCTAATGCAAGAAGGTTGAATTTTGATTGGGGTTTGTGATTCATTATAAAATTGGAGGAAATCAACTTGTACGCAAAGACTATAGTGTTACTAGCTGCGCCCTGTGGTGTTACCCGAGTTAGTCCCGATCCAGGGGGGAATATCGGGATATAAAGTAGTCTATGTGCTATTCCAGATCTGGAAATCTGGAATAACACGTAGACTACTTTATATCACACATACATACATACTCTATCTGCATACCAAGTTTCATAGAAATCGGTTCAGTGGCTTTTGCGTGATAGAAGCATAAACAAACATATATTTCGCATTAATATTATTCTGGTTTTTATAAGAACCAGCTCTTAGGAAGAAACTGGTATGGAAACTTATCAAAGAGGTGAAAATTGGACTTTTCAACTGCTCGGTTCGGTTGCTTAATTAGAGATTGCCCTTGTCGCTTAGAAGAGACCTATGTTTTCAAATGTGTCAAATACACGCCAAATATGACAATTACTATTCTATCGACACTCTATTGGGACACGATTGTGCGAGCAGACAAAGAACCCTGTAAATGCCCTTTCTAGAGTTTTAAATATTGTAATATATTTTCAGGTGGGCTGTTATTAAGTCTGGATTAAAAAATGAGCGTCGATTGTCGAAAACAAGGCGGGCGAGGGGTCGGAAAGCAATAAAGCGAACGAGTGCGAGGGTAGCCACTTGATTCTTGTAATTTAACATGCAGTGAGGTACCTAGACCTACAGTAACTAGGTAATGTACAGTCAGCAAAAGACTTAGGGTACCAATTAAGTATAGGATTTTATTTTTTTCATTTACATTCAGTCATTTTTTTAATTTTGAATGAAATCACTAAAGCTTCCGAAGTGTAAGTTATTTCATGCGTAATATGAGTAATAATATCCAACAATCACTTAACCGGTTTAAAAAAAAAAGTTTAACATTTGCACCTGGTTTAGGGTACCAGGTGCAAATGTTAAACTTTTTTTTTCTTTGTTCTTTGCTGACTGTACCTATACTTCGTTTTAGGGTTCCGTACGCAAGGGGTAAAAACAGGACCCTATTACTGAGGCTCCGCTGTCTGGTGTATGTAATAATCCCTGATTGCTAGACAGTTGTTTTTTTTATTATAGAACATGTATTTCTGTTGTCGCTATTACAGCAAATACTAAATCTAAAAAAGTCGTGTTAGTTACACCATTTATAACTCAAGAACGGCTGAACCGATTTAGCTAACAATTTGTGATAGAAATTGGAGACTTGGAGATAGCTTAGGACTAGGAAAAGGACATAGGATATTTTTGATCCCGTAAATTCCGCGGGATCGAAACTTACGCGGGTGAAACCACGGAGCGCAGCTTGTACTAAATACAGAATAAAATAAATATATAGGGGAAAGTCGGTTATATTGGACCACTTTTTACTTAAACCTTAATATTTCATATACGACAGGACTAATACTAATAAATGAATATCCACTAGCAAGGGAGTTATTTTGGCTACCTATGACAGGAAAATCAGTTCCATTTATTTACTTTAACATGGAGATAAATGACATTTTGCAGCGGACTGTCATTTGGTACGATTTAGCCGACTAGGCGGTTAAATTGTACAACTAAGTATTTAAATCGTACCACAGACAGAAATTTCTTATCATTGAATAAAATAACAGAAAATTCTATTTGTTTCTATTTATTTACGTGTTTTCCGGCTGTCTAACATTGCTGTAAGTGTCTTTTCTTAAATTTGCCTTACAAGCCATTTCACCAATTCACCAAAGAATGACTGGTACGATTTAGCAAACTAGGTCATTTTAAAATAAAAAGTACAGCACGACACAACCTCAAAACCTAGACACTACAGGATAAACATCAATAATCTAGTATAAAACTGTACTAGAATCATGCATACGGTGTGTTTGTAGCTTACCTTTTTTACGAGTTATTGGCTTAGGAACGATTGTAAATATTTACATTCACTGGCACTAAAACATATTTTACCACATCACACGCACCTTTGTCAACAAATTGTTTTTACAAATGGTGGACTGCGGGTGATTAGTGTGGGGGCACACTTTGGCATTACCAGTTTAGATAAAAATACCCATTTAGTAGGAAATTCAGAAGTGGTACGATTTAATTGGCAGTACGATATAACCGACTTTCCCCTATTAAGTAAAATATTTATTTGTTAAAACGACTCATTTGACATTGTTGATCCATTTTATCTACAGATTTAGTAATAAAATAGTTATTTAGTGTTCGCAATGCGACCTCTAACCAAGGACGATATCTAGAGATCGTCAACTTACAAATTTATCTTACTTTCAGAAAGTTAAATAGTTTTCAGAAATCCTTTATAATTCTTTTAAGCCCTCGAAGAATAGAGGCATTATCTCAAAAACTTGATTTCAGTAAAGTTTCAAATAATTTCTTAGACTAAGCGCTGCTAAATACATTGTTAGGGTTCCGTACCTCAAAAGGTTAAAAAACGGAACCCTTTAAGACCACTTTCTTGTCCGTCTGTCTGTTTCTTATCGCGAGGAGACGAGGGCTCGTCTACTGTAACACTAAGACTATTGCAACATAGTCGCATCGTCGAGGTAAGAAACTAAATAATAATACGAGATTGAGACCCAGTAAAACGTCACATGTTAACAAATCGTGTGAATTTAAAAAGTAAACAAAAAAGATCATGAAATTAAACCCATTTTTCGGTTTTAATCGCGTAGTGTTTATTACTTTAGCATTGTTTTAAAGCTCAACGTTTCGAGACCTTTACAGGTCCTCAATCCTAATGA
Organism: Idaea biselata; assembly: GCA_958496205.1. NCBI lineage: Eukaryota > Metazoa > Arthropoda > Insecta > Lepidoptera > Geometridae > Idaea > Idaea biselata. Next base: position 2,421,754 of record OY292397.1, read on the forward strand.
CAAGTTTAATTACAATCTAACATCGCGAAAACCGAAGAAAAATCTCAAAAAACATCCTATCAATTAACTTGACTAGACAGTTAAGAGAATCCGCGTGAACATTGTTAGTATAGTTTCCATTGAGGGCTCGCGTGGCGTCAGCTGTGAGGTCATTGACCGGCGAGACGTCCCTGCACCCCTTGCGTGATTCTAGATGGGGAGGTATGGGTAGGTACCTATATCTACCCACAAAGGAGAAATTTCACCTAACTATATCGAGTTAGGTGAAATTTAAGGGTGTCTCGAGCGAATGCGCGCCGAATTAGATAAATATAAATAAATATTGGATGCAGGACTAGCCTCTTACTAGGCTTCTAGAATCATTAGGCATTTAGTGATTCTAGATGGGGAGGTATAGGTAGGTAGGTACCTATAGTACCTATACAAAGGAGAGAACCTATATCGAGATAGGTGAATTTTTAAGGGTGTCTCGAAGCGAATGCCCGAATTAGATAAAATAAGGCAAATTTACGTATTAGCGGACTCAGGGATTTCATGAGGGATGCAACCGGGAACATCGCTCAGATGAGCCCCGAGATTTCACCGGATAAAGGCCGCACTGGGTACCGCACTAGATTTAATTTTTTCTCTGTCATATTTGTGTAATTTAATAGTAATTAGTTGCATCGTTTAGAAAGTAGGTATCATTAGTATTCATTTGTTTTTCTTCGTATTTTCGTTTAATTAATTCCGTATAATTTCATGATAAGATTCAATAAAAATATTGTAGAATTACCCACACGCGAGATAATTAAAGTAAATCATTTTTTGAAAGTTAATATTACACGCCGATGCACCAAGTACTGGGTAAACTGTGATTAATACTAGTTAAGGGGATATACAGGGTGTCCGGAGACCAGTGGATGTCCCGGCACGGGTGGCTGACGGGGAAGGGTTGACTGCCCAGAATACTTTTTTTTTTCTATCTCAAACGGTTCGAGCTGTACGTCACTTTTTAGTAAAAATTGAAAAATGTCTACTTTTTTGCACATTTCGGGGCATCACGTCCACAGATTAAGCGATAGCATTGTTTTTTTTCGCCATGTGTTCACTAATATTGATGTTTGTAAATCACCTTAATTTTTTTTTTAATACTATAGTTAGTAACTTACAGGATGTCTCCAAAGATAGATTTAGTCACATAAACTTTACTTTCTGCTAAGTTTGAGCATCTGTGGAGTAAAAAAAATGTATGAAACCTGTCTGGCCGACTAGACTATTGAAAAAAATTGCCTATTTCATAAGGATTCTATAACAATATTATACTAATAACTTTTTGTCATAAGTTACGAAGCTAGTGCTATGAATGCATCGAAGGTACTATCTTACATGAAAAAGTTGAAACAAGTATTCTACAAAAAAGGACACTTATTAAGATTTAATATGTCATAATGTTACAGCAAATGCTCAAATTGTCCTCCTCTTGCTCTTATACAGGCCCTTAACCTTTGTATAAACGATGTCTTAAGGACACGATTATAATTTTTTCTCATATTTGTTGTGCCGCTTCGTGGACGCGTAGACGCAGGTCTTCAATTGTGGTTATGTTTTTTTTGTATACTTGTTCTTTTAAACACCCCCAGTAAAAAAAATCAAGTGGATTCAGATCAGGCGAACGTGGAGGCCACAATATTGGACCTAATCGGCCAATCCATCTTCTTGGATAACTTTCATTTAATTAGTTTCTCACTCGCACGGCATAATGTGTAGGACAACCGTCATTTTAAGCCACATTCTTCGCCGGATCGCCAATGGCACCTCTTCGAGTAGTCTCGGGAGTTCGTTTTGGAGAAAGTGTAAATAGTTGGCTCCGTTTAGGTTGCCTTGCAATTCGAAAGGGCCAATAATTTGGCCATTTAATATACCGGTCCAATAGTTAATTTTAAATTGGTACTGTGATCGGTCTTCCCTGGCTAATCTCGGGTTGGTTAGCTGCCAGCTGTGCAAATTGCGCAAGTTGAGGCAGCCATCTCTTTTGCACGTTGACTCATCGCACATTATGCCGTGCGAGTGAGAAACTATTTAAATGAAAGTTATCCAAGAAGATGGATTGGCCGATTAGGTCCAATATTGTGGCCTCCACGTTCGCCTGATCTGAATCCACTTGATTTTTTTTACTGGGGGTGTTTAATAGAACAAGTACACAAAAAAAACATAACCACAATTGAAGACCTGCGTCTACGCGTCCACGAAGCGGCACAACAAATATGAGAAAAAATTATAATCGTGTCCTTAAGACATCGTTTATAAAAAGGTTAAGGGCCTGTATAAGAGCAAGAGGAGGACAATTTGAGCATTTGCTGTAACATTATGACATATTAAATCTTAATAAGTGTCATTTTTTGTAGAATACTTGTTTCAACTTTTTCATGTAAGATAGTATCTTCGATGCATTCATAGCACTAGCTTAGTAACTTATGACAAAAAGTTATTAGTATAATATAGTTATAGAATCCTTATGAAATAGGCAATTTTTTTCAATAGTCGGCCAGACAGGTTTCATACATTTTTTTTACACCACAGATGCTCAAACTTAGCAGAAAGTAAAGTTTATAAGACTAAATCTAACTTTGGGGACATCCTGTAAGTTACTAACTATAGTATTAAAAAAAAAATTAAGGTGCTTTACAAACATCAATATTAGTGAACACATAGCGAAAAAAAAACATTGCTATAGCTTAATCTGTGAACGTGATGCCCCGAAATGTGCAAAAAAGTAGACATTTTTCAATTTTTACTAAAAAGTGACGTACAGCTCGAACCATTTGAGATAGAAAAAAAAAAGTATTTTGGGCAGCCAACCCTTCCCCGCCAGCCGCCCGTGCCGGGACATCCACTGGTCTCCGGACACCCTGTATAAGGCCTTGGAAATCGGCCCATTCCGGAAAAAAATGAAGGACATTTTTTATCTCAAATGTGCTAAAGATTCGAAACAATAAGAAGATTTTGACTTGAAACTACACCAAAATGTAGGAAACTAACGGCCGAATACAGAAACGCCACTCAAAATTTATACTTAATCAACTAAGCACCTTCAAAAATTCCCATACTATTTTAAAATTCAGAAGCTGCTCAATTTTTTAAGTACGCCTTAAATTTTAACTGGCGTTTCTGTATTCGGATGTATGTCATCTACAGACGCTTTAAACGAAAACATTAAAAAAATGTGTGGTTTGACATCTTATTTCAGAGCACTAATAATTGTTTGGATGTTGGTTAGTATTTTTTTACTAATTCATGCGAAAACTACTGAACCAATAGCGATAAACTTTAAATATAGACAACCGTAGTTTTGAAATAACATATTAGCTACATTTTATCTCATTATTCCCGCAAAAAAGGAATTTTGGAATGGAATGTTCCTAGTAATCATAGGTCCAGGAAGAACTTCGCTAACAGACACAGTTGCTGGCAACACTGCTTGTCTCCAATATACCACTCACCTTACTAAAGTACCCTACAATATGGCAACCCTCTTCATCAGCGCACGTCATGACGTAGAACAAGAATGGTTCCACGTCGTAGTATAATGTCTTATGGTACAGGAAGAATTTCGCTAACAGACACAGTTGCTGGCAGCACTGCTTGTGTCCAATATATCACTCACCTTACTAAAGTACCCTACAATATGGCAACCCTCTTCATCAGCGCACGTCATGACGTAGAACAAGAATGGTTCCACGTCGTAGTATAATGTCTTATGGTCCAGGAAGAACTTCGCTAACAGACACAGTTGCTGGCAATATTGCTTGTGTTTTCTTCCATCAACTTGCCAGACGCTTAGGTTGTCTTTTCTGTACACCTGAGAGAGAATATGATAAATTAGTTTAGTTTGGAGGGCAGCTAGGCTTCGGAAGTAGTAAATCCTTTACATAGGCCGATTTAGGACATTGTGGGTTACACATCTTCATACTTTCATTCGTGATCGTGACAATCAATATAATAAAATGGGTATTTAGGATAGATTAGACATCTAAGACTAGTTAAATGTAGACACACGTCAGGGGTAGGTAGGTAGGTATCGTCTTTCTTTCTAGGAGAAGGACTACAGCAGTGGAACAAGACAGTGGCAATAGCAGTGGGTTGTCCGCTTGCTATCGCTGTGACATCCTCACTGGTTTATTGTCTTTTCACTTGTTTTCATTACATGTTATGGCAGCGTTAGACCGCTGGTGGTTCAGACAGAACTGTAACTCACCTCGTCTCCAGGCAGGTGCCTCCACACACACTTGGCGGCGTTAGACCGGTGGTGGTTCAGACAGAACTGTAACTCACCTCGTCTCCAGGCAGGTGCCTCCACACACACTTGGCGGCGTTAGACCGGTGGTGGTTCAGACAGAACTGTAACTCACCTCGTCTCCAGGCAGGTGCCTCCACACACACTTGGCGGCGTTAGACCGGTGGTGGTTCAGACAGAACTGTAACTCACCTCGTCTCCAGGCAGGTGCCTCCACACACACTTGGTGGCGTTAGACCGGTGGTGGTTCAGACAGAACTGTAACTCACCTCGTCTCCAGGCGGGTGCCTCCACACACACTTGGCGCGGTGCCGCAGCGCGCCGGCGTTAGACCGGTGGTGGTTCAGACAGAACTGTAACTCACCTCGTCTCCAGGCGGGTGCCTCCACACACACTTGGCGCGGTGCCGCAGCGCGCCGGCGTTAGACCGGTGGTGGTTCAGACAGAACTGTAACTCACCTCGTCTCCTGGCGGGTGCATCCACACACACTTGGCGCGATGCCGCAGCGCGCCGGCGTTAGACCGGTGGTGGTGCAGACAGAACTGTAACTCACCTCGTCTCCAGGCGGGTGTCTCCACACACACTTGGCGCGATGCCGCAGCGCGCCGGCGTTAGACCGGTGGTGGTTCAGACAGAACTGTAACTCACCTCGTCTCCAGGCGGGTGTCTCCACACACACTTGGCGCGATGCCGCAGCGCGCCGGCGTTAGACCGGTGGTGGTTCAGACAGAACTGTAACTCACCTCGTCTCCAGGCGGGTGCATCCACACACACTTGGCGCGATGCCGCAGCGCGCCGGCGTTAGACCGGTGGTGGTGCAGACAGAACTGTAACTCACCTCGTCTCCAGGCGGGTGTCTCCACACACACTTGGCGCGATGCCGCAGCGCGCCGGCGTTAGACCGGTGGTGGTTCAGACAGAACTGTAACTCACCTCGTCTCCAGGCGGGTGTCTCCACACACACTTGGCGCGATGCCGCAGCGCGCCGGCGTTAGACCGGTGGTGGTTCAGACAGAACTGTAACTCACCTCGTCTCCAGGCGGGTGTCTCCACACACACTTGGCGCGATGCCGCAGCGCGCCGGCGTTAGACCGGTGGTGGTTCAGACAGAACTGTAACTCACCTCGTCTCCAGGCGGGTGTCTCCACACACACTTGGCGCGATGCCGCAGCGCGCCGGCGTTAGACCGGTGGTGGTTCAGACAGAACTGTAACTCACCTCGTCTCCAGGCGGGTGTCTCCACACACACTTGGCGCGATGCCGCAGCGCGCCGGCGTTAGACCGGTGGTGGTTCAGACAGAACTCACACACGAACAGTCGAGGGACGCGCGTGGCGGATCCTGGGTACGGAGACTGGTACCATACTTCCATCATGTATTTGCCCATTACGACGAATCTGTAAAAAAAAGGGCAGGTTGTGAATATGTCGTGCCTTCAAAGGGTCTATAACTAAATCAAAATTGCTTGATGACACAGATAGGTACACAAACACTTTAAACTTATAACACCATGGACTCTTTTTCCATCGAGAGGGTAAAAATGGTTTTCTAAGCTGGATACCATTTTAGCAGAATTTGGATAAAACAATTTTTTGGGTAAAGCAGCTGCTCTACGTTAAATATCGGTGGTCACACACAGGCAGACAAACATGTGATCTTATTAATGTTACTTTCATACCTTTTTAATTACAGAACCTGGACAAGGAAAATGGACGAAAATGAAGAGTCTGGAAGTAAGTGGTTAAGCTCACCTAGTGCCCCTATCTGTAGGTAGATCCCCAAGTTCCTCTTCAATCTTGATAGCCGCTAACGCCTGAGCTTCCCTGAACAGTCTGAGATCATAGTCCGGAGCAAATCCTTCAAGAATTGGTTCTCTATCCTCGATCAACTCATCGTTGCCCGATGCAGCTAGCTTCTCTTTCAGCTCTTGACTGCCTTTCCATTTTGAACGCATGTCCTGGGGAAGCAACTTTTGTAAGACTTTTGTAACAAACTAATCCAATAACGCAAGATATAGCATCCACAACGTATGCTAACCTTTTGGTATAGCCGTGAGTGGCCACTGTACCCTACAGCGCGAGCGGTATCAAGCGCCTTCAAGAATCAGTAAACAAATCGGAGAGGTGAATCACTGCCAAAAAGAATCCATTCTTCTCATTGGAGATCGCGTTCCGAAGACACACTAGATTACTGACAATTCGAAGCAATCCGCGAATATCTTATTGAATAAACATATTTTGAGTTTGAGTTCCTAACGGTTCTGTTAAGGCAAGCTTTCCCATACCAAAAGTGACAAGAACAGGTGCCAACATCAGCTGCGACAGTTACCTTCACTTTGAGCTGGTAGGCGCGCTGGTCGAGGCTGGGCACGGGGCGGGGCCGCTGGTGCAGCATGGTGAGAGCCCGCCGCCGCGCCGCGCCCGCCGCCGCGCGCTCCTCCATGGCGGCCACGCACCACGCGCGGGTCACGTTGTGGTACACCGGACACGCGTCGTAGGTGAAGTGGCTACCCGATTTACCACCTGTGTGATTTAAGACGAATTGTTCACTGTGAGATGTGAAGATTTTCGAACAAGCAACATTCATATTTATTGATGTAAAACTAACTGCATTAGGGCGTTTTTAATAACCGATTTTCAAAAAGAAGGAAAAGGTTCTGATTGAGATGATTTTTTTATATTGTTTAGCTCTGAAATGGTCTAATAAAAATTTGGTAAAGATCTTTGGAGTGATGAACTGGATTGCTCTTCAAATATCTTATGTTTTAAAAGTTGGTTCCTTTATTTAAAATACGAAAATCCTCTGCAAAACTTCATACATAACAACGCTTTTAAAATAAATTCAGTATCTTTAACTCATCCGTACCTAAATGTCCAGTAGAATCACACCCTCTGACGGGACATTTCCTCTCGCTAGGTGGCACTGGTATCGGAGACACGGCGACCGGAGCTGGCGAACGACCAACCGCACCGCTCCTCTTTGTCGATGACTTCTTGTGGTCTTTACTGTAAGATGAACATTTCATGCGAGACTAAACAAGTGAGGCCAAATCAAACAAACAAACAAATGGGAATTCACGTTCGGACAGTTTACTCTATGACATTCACACTGATTTGTTTTTCTTGTATTCTTTATAAATATTGTCATAAAGGAATACTTTATAACATCTGTGAAATTTCAACAATATAGCTATCACAGTTCATGAGAACTGGCCTGGTGACAGACAGACAGATAGACGGACAGTGGAGTCATAGTAAAAAGGGCCCTGTTTTTACTCTTTGGGTAAGAAACTCAAATAAAAAAAAATGGAAGCTTGTGTTGTTGACAGCTAAATCGTATCTACCTCTTGTCAACATGATTACTCTTCTCTTCAACTTCAGAATCTGTATCGGTGTGAGTCTTGGACTGTGTAGCTAGTCGTGACACTCGAGCTGACAGAGAGCGAGTAAGTTTCCGAGTCATTGTGCCTGTTTGGGAGTCTCCAGAATCCCCGCTTTTGCCTGTTGTTTCTTGCTGAAAGGTTAGGATGGAGGCTTTTTAATTATAATTTGAAAATTGGATTATTATACAATAAACAAGGGATGTATGATAAGTACCCATGTTGAGTGAGGGCCACCATTGTCGCATTTATTTTGATTTAATCCTGGAGAAAGAACATTGACGATTGTTGGTTGATTGAAATTTTGATTGATGATGGCGCTACATCATGGCAAATTTTATTTCATGTCAGTGGTGCCCTCAGTCAGTAAGCACGGGTACTTATCATACAACCCTCGTAGTTTATCTGATCTGTCTCATACTGAGATGTTTTCTAGAAAGTTGGAAACTACGGAGAATATTCTGAATTAGTTGAATAATTTTTATTTTTTTTTAGTTTTAATGCGCCTGCGATCGGTCAATGGACCATGAGCTGATGTGTTACAAGGTTCTGCACTCCCGGAAACTTGCAAATCACCCCAACCCAACTCACCTTTGAGCTCCTAAACTTTGAGGAGAAACAGAGATTAAAACGAAAGCGAGTACTGTAATCGAGGAAGCCGAGACAGTGGTCACGTCCTTCTCCAAGACACACAACTACATAATTAGTTGAATATAAGAATTAAAATCAAATTACCTTAGTTGAGTTAGAGGAAACAGATGCTGGCTTAGTCTTTCCACTTTTATTGACTTCTTTTTTGTGGGTAGGTTCACTATCACTGTCTGAAGATACAGATTCTACTGAAGATTGACTTGAAGAGCATGAGGTGGCACTCTTGTCCTCTATAGCTTTCTTTGGAGGTGGCCCATTAGTCTTATTACCACTCTTTCTTTTAGCATTGTCTTTCGAGTTCGAATTATTAGAATTTGAGTTCGAATCATCATTATCGACAGCTATAGGTGTCACACTTTCTTTCTCTTCACTAGATTTCCGAGAACTCCGTTTACTTTTCGGTGATGATCCTTTGGGGCTTTTCGATGACTTGCTTTCGTTTTCAGATTCAGAGCTATTGTCAGGTGAGAATATACTTTTCTTTTTGTTTGAATTTGTATCAGATTTTGTTGCTTTTTGTGTTGCTTTTGATGTTGGTTTAGGAGTTTTAGCTCCAGCAGGTTGTCGGTTCTGTGCCTGTTTCCCTTTAGCCAGGACAGCTGTGACTGATTTGCCTTTAGTTGATGTCCGTCTTCTAGGAGGCAACGTTTTAGGACTGACAACTTTAGGTGTATCATCCTCACTTGACGAAGATACTTTTAGTTTTGAAGGTCTCCGTTTTGGTTCTTCTTTCTTTTTCGGTTCTTCTGGTTTGACCGGAGATTTTGGAGCTGGTGGGGCGGTGGCGTTTTGTGCAGTGTTTGAGGCGGAGGAATCGGAATCCGAGCTGCTGGATCCTGAACCTGAGCTGGATGAGGAACTCCCGCTACTGCTGGAGTCAGATGTTGATCCAGAACTGCTTTCAGTGCTGCTGTTACTTACCTGAAACCAGATGTAATAAGACTTTAGTTCAAAGTGATTTATTGTGGCCACTACTAATAGAAATCACTTTTTTCCAGTGGCAGTTTGGTGTTCTAAGCCCAAATACAAATAATCTTTGCATGTTGCTGACCAGGAGTCTTTAAACAGTAAACCAATTAATAAGTTAACCAACGATTCACGCAATTATTACGATATTGACTAGAAGAGTATTGAAATGCTTACGTCTAAGAGAGTCATTTCGAAGACGTCGTTTCTGTATAAAGTGTAGCCTAAATGAAGTTGTTATCACTTGTCACTTTGATAAAAACATTTATAATAGGGTATCAAAAGTTTTGCTACTTAGAAATTACTTTTTCTTTCCCAAAATAAATAAATCAGAAACTATCGTTCCTGTTTCGTCGTCGGGCGATAAAAAGTTGTTTTGTTTGACATTTGACAGGTCAACTGTAGAGACGCGTCGTTCCGGACCGTAATAGTTCCTGGAAACATGTTCAGAGTAGGACCGATAACAATCCAATCCGCGCTCTCAATATAAATCAGTCAACATGTCCGGACCGTGAACGACCGCCGCGCGCACCGACGACGCTAAGCGAACGACCGACAACTGTCTGGAACGACGAGCGGAGCGGACCGATTAGCGCCGCGGAACGATTACAACATGAAACATGTTCGGTCCGCGCGGAACGACGGTGGCGAACGAACGACCGAGCGCCGAGCCGACGGACCGATCAACGCCGCGGAACGACTACGACGCGCACCAAGGACCGATCAACGCCGCGGAACGACTACTACGACGCGCACCAACGCGGACCGAGCAACGCCGCGGAACGACGACGCGCACCGACTCTACGCGAGGCGAGAGCGCGAGTGAGTGAGTGATCGTTCAACAACGCGAGAGCGACAGAGAGGAGAGACATTTCGCAGTATGCATGCAGATATCACTTTTAAATTGAATAACATTGGGTCGATAAATCGATTGTTTCCGGCAGGACATGGACATGTTTTGATTGCAAGTACCTATTTGCTAAAAATTCTCTCGTCGCCTACGTCTGGATTGACTGAACTTGGTAGTTCCGCGAACATGTTTGCTGGAACTAGTTCCGAGAGCGAAATGAACGATTCCATGTTCAATCCGCAAGAGGACATGTTAAGCGCATGTCTAGTCAACTGTACGTCACTGTCTTTTTTTTTCTTTTATGGGGATTTCTATGTTTGTTTGTTTATAGCCAAAATTAATTTACTGGTTAGTGTGCACGCGCAATGTTGAGCTGCTGCTGCATTCCGTTTCGAAAATGGCTTCTTTTTACTGACATCATCCATGAAAGGGTTCATGAATGCATGATTGATTCATGCAATGCATGAGTGAGCAATCATGAGCATGCTTTAAAACCATCAAAAGAAAATCCAAGCGTGGTTTTGGAACGTTTTTGACATTGACAGTAGTCTTTGTCTTCGGAGTGTCGTGTCAAAATATTTTTGTTTATTTCTCAGTTTTAATTTCCAAAAAAATACCAAAGTAATGTCATAATCACTACAATTCGCATTTATTTTCGTAGCATAGTTTATAAAGACTCATAATAAATCAAATGTTCTGGTGATAGTGTACTCTGTTGTGGTGTCGTCATGTCAGAGTGCGCGGTGGCTAATGTAAGCGAACACGATGCTAGCATGGACGTGGGGAGCGATAAAGCCCTCTTCGAGCCCACTGTTGATATGATGGTAAATGATTTCGACGACGAGAGAACTTTAGACGAAGAGGAGCAATTGGCGGCAGGCGAGCAGCACGACCCAAAGGCCGAACTAAACAGCCTGCAGAAGGAGGGTGATATGCCCTTAGAAGAGTTACTTGCGCTTTACGGCTACGATAAAACCATGGATAAACCTGCTCCGGAACCGCCGGTCCCCGAGGTGGTACCCGAGGAGAATGAAAAACCAGAATCAGCTTTGCAACAACTTTACACCACAGACAATGCAGCAAGCCCAGAGGCAACTCGGTGCCTCCGCTCTGGTTCGAGACCACCTTCCGAAGAAGAAGATGACTATGACTACAGCCCTGATGAAGATGACTGGAAGAAAACTATCATGGTCGGCAGTGATTACCAAGCAGCCATACCCGAAGGCTTATGCAGTTATGATGATGCCTTACCTTATGAGAATGAAGACAAATTGGTCTGGAACCCAAGTATGTTGGATGAAAACATGACAGAAGATTACATGAACAATATCACCACATTGAACTCTGGTATAGGCATAGAAGCAGTACCGAAAGGGAGGCAACTGAGAGATGATGAAGACGCTTTGTTCCTGCTGCAGCAATGTGGGCACAATGTCGAGGAAGCATTACGGAGACGAAGTTTAACAGCCCAAACCCCAGCACAAGCAAACCTCTGGTCAGAAGAAGAATGTCGAAACTTCGAAAACGGCTTGAAAGCACACGGGAAAGACTTTCACCTGATCAGACAAAACAAAGTACGCACACGCTCAGTCGGTGAGCTGGTACAGTTTTATTATATTTGGAAAAAGACAGAGAGGCATGATATATTTGCTAACAAAGCCAGATTGGAAAAGAAAAAGTATACATTACACCCGGGGCATACTGATTACATGGATCGGTTCTTAGAGGAGCAAGAGCAGCAAGGCCAAGGGCCTAGTGGAGTCAGGCCTGTTTCCCCAACTCCTATGATGGTCTACGCACCTTCCCCGGCTCCCCAACCTGACCCATTAGCGCTAGGGGAGAAAGAAGTGTTCTCTCAACTGAATAATCGCTCCACACCACCTCGGGCACTATCGGTTGACGAACTGGAACCAGAAACCGGGTCTTAAAAAATACATATTTTACAGGCTTTTATGCCAATTATCACTTAGGAATTCTACTCTTTGCCGCACTCACAGCATTCCCTTATTCATAAATTATTTTTATTTTTTCAATTAATAATGATTTTACTCCTGACTCAATTTTAATATTAAGTGACTGAATAAGTATTTTAGATTGTAGAATAATTTTATACTAAACCAACAGTACAATGTAAATAAAATAATAAATGATGTTGATTTTATTTTTGTGAATAAGGGAGTCCTATCTTAGTGTATACGTTTATAAGAATAAAACAGAAAAAATGTGTTAACAATTTGTTTTATTTTAGTACTAGTTGTATAAATATCTATGTGTTATTCCAGGTCTTCAGCTATCTACATACCGAGTTTCATCGTAATCAGTAAAGCTGTTTTTGCGTGAAGGAGGAACACTTTTCACCTATAAAATATTAGTGTTAAATAATATTTTATAGGTAATGTTAAGAAGTAAATAACTGTCCTTAGATTACGTCTTCCATATTTTTGGCTTTAACCATGCTTTTTTTTATTTTTAAGGCTCCACTACATAGCTGCGTTATTACCGGCCGATAATATCGCGTGTGTTATTGCGACATCCGATTATAGTACATTCTGTATTAGGACGGTACACATTGCTGCGGTAATGCATCCCAAGCTCTTGCTTGGATTATCGTAAAAACACATGCGATAATATTATTATCGGCCGGCAAAACGTACCTAGGAAGAACCTTTATCATTTAAGTAACTACCTACATGGTTGGAGCTAGCTGCACTCTGCAGTTTTACTTGCGTTTATTATGAACCCGGGAATTTCTAGTTGGTACCTACCTACCTAAATAATAAAAATATATCCGAGTCATGCTAATTTATATATTATGGAGGTATTATCTGGCAAAAAATATTTTCGTCTATCAGTAGGTAGGTATAGGTACCTGACATGGCTCATATACCAATGTATACCAATGTAGCTTCTCCTCTACAGACTACGGCTTTCACCAATTTTGGTATAAACGTCTAATGCAGTTGTACAGGTGCCGGCAAACATCTTGATAAAAATGGCGGATGCGGAGAAGTCTATTTTTCGTAGAAGTTTTTTTTAAGATATTTGCCGGCACCTGCATGAGCATTTTGTTTTTTTTTGTCGTGGGGATTTTTGATTGGTGGGTTATATTCTCCCACAAAGAGGGTATCTACGTACTTGATACCTCTGCACTATGAGATCCGCTTTTGATGATTTTTTTATATAAAAGGTTTTATTTAATTTTTTTAATTTATTTATTAGGCAGGCACCTAATTTCCAATAATTAGTCTCATAAAGGTTTGGTGAAAATCTGATGAGGACCTTCGAAGTGATAAGCAGAAAAGGTACAAAATATTAGATTTTTTCCTGAAATAAAAATTACTTATTATGTACATAAACTTATTTGAAACCTACAAATGAGATATGCGTGGCTTCCGGTGTGCTATGATTGGGTGCTAGCTGTGGTTCTCCCCTCCATCCGCTAGGTGGCGCCGCTGTGCAGCCGTTATGGCGCGCAGGCGAGTTTACTTGAAAAACTAAACGTCGCCTCGAGCCTCAGTTGTGGGACTCATTTACCATGCAGCATTAAAATAGGTTTCAAATAAGTTTAGGTACATAATAAGTTATTTTTATTTCAGGAAAAATTCTAATATTATGTAGCCTAGTAACTTATTTGAAACCTACAAATGAGACCTGTTTATTATCGCATGGTGGCGCCTAAATAATATTCTTTGAATATTTTTATTAGTGATGCCTACCTATGATCTCAAATTATATGCAATTTAGGTAGGTTATGCCAACTGTGAGAAATAATAGTAAAGAATAAAGACAAAATATTTTAATTGTATTTAAAATCACAGAATGAACAATAATCACATAATCATAGAAATTTACTCTTAGGTATGATCACAAATCAAAGAGTCTTAAAGCTACTAGCTAACGACGGTAATGATTCTTGCGTCGTCGGTCTAAGAGGACGTTTATAAAACTTTAGCAAGGTATTGGGTGATGACCAATTTCCTCGTGCCAAGATTTCTTCTAAGGGCATTTCATTCACCCAGTTTAAAGATGCTACGGCTGATCTAATAGAACCAGGTGAATCTTGCAAACCAGCATCCATGAGCAAGTTTTTAACCCATCCGCCAATTACTGTTCTGCTAGCTGGTTTACGCTCACCTCTTGTAGTCAGGAATAGATGATGTAAATTACTTGACCGTTGGGATTCCGACAATTGCAAAAGCTTTCTAATCCAATAGACTGGGTCGATGTTTCGTTCCGGAGCAGACAGTAACTGCCAACCGGACTGTCTGTGTTTTTCTGTGTCAGTTTTAGAACCGTACAAGGGCCAGAAAATAACAAAAGTTTCTTCCACAGTATAATACCCATCTTTTATGGATAAAAGTGTTAAGTTGTGAACTCTTCGGCCGGATGCTAATAGAAGAATGGTTGCACAACGTCTAGATACATCAAAAATACTTTCAGAATTTGGTTGAGTATTCTGTAACCATTGTAAAATGATGTTCGGATTCCAAATTGGAGGTTTAGGTTTTCCGATCGAGGCTGATTTGTTCGCAATTCCTTTTAGAGCCTGGCGGACTAAAATGTGAGAGCTAAGCTTAGTCTCCATATCCGGTTGACAAAAATTTGACACAACGGACTTGTGCACTAAAATAGTCTTGTAACTTAGACCTTCAATATTGTGAAGATAAATTAAATATTTTGACAATCCATCACCACCTGGGCTTTTATTATTTATTCCAGATACCTTGCACCATTTTAGCCATCGTGTCCAAGCGGGTCGGTAGGTTTTCAAGGTACTGGGTCTCCAACTGGCCTCTATGACGCTAATTTCGGCCTCTGTCCAGTTACTTAAGAGGTCGCTCCACCCTGACATTTCCAGGCCTCCAATACAAGCTTGTCTATCTGAGGAGGTGGCAACCCCGCCGCGGTATCTGTCAAGCATTCCCGAAGATTCTTGATCGTGAATGGTGGTGCTATTGCTCGTTTCTTGAGATCCGCTCGCCAAAACACATTCATCCACTTGGGGCAAATCACAATGTATTGACCTCGAGCATGATTCAAGGATGCTAGAACTTTGTACATTAGACAAGGTGGAGGAAACACCCACGCTAGCTTGTGGTCCCACACTTGACTGAACGCATCGTGGTACATTGCTTCGCTGTCCCTCTGATCCATTGTAGCGTAATTTGGCACAACATGAGCTTGTTTGGATGCCATCAGGTCTATGTCGGGTATTCCCCATTTCATGAATATCAAATGACAGGCATTGGGCAACAGATGCCATTCTGACAGAATTTTGTTCCTGGACAGACGGTCCGCTATTCCGTTCAATGGTCCTGGAAGGTAGCTCGTGACTAGATGTACTCCGGCTGACTCTAGGAGTAGACAAATAGCCCTGGCTAATTCCATTAAATTTTTGGATCGCGTCCCGCCTTGATTGCGTAGGTATGCCAGTGCAGTTCTGTTGTCGCTCTGAATTAAGACTGATCGGTGTTTGCAGGCTTGCAGAATACCTTTCTGTATAAGAACTCTGTACACGGCCAAAAGTTCTTTCATATTCGCATGAAATCGATGCTCTTCGAGCGACCAGGGTCCTTGCATGTGGAGTCCATTCACATAAGCTCCCCATCCGAGCCCTGAAGCGTCTGTGACTATATAGAACGAGACTGGCTCTGTCCATATTTTGCTTGTCTCTTGGTAATGGTTCATCCACCAGTCTATGTCGATAACTGCAGGTGCTGAAAGGGGCACGTTCTTTCTTGTTTTCAGGGCCAGATGTAAACAAGACTGAATTTTTCTGTAGTGGATTCGACTGAACGGAACCACGAAACTCGCAAATTGAAGCGTCCCTATGATCTTCTGATAGTTCAGAAGCGACATTCTGCCGGCATGTCGAGCTTGATCCAGACGCATGCATAAAGCGGACAGTTTTTTGTCGGGCAGTGACTTCTTGTTCAGTTGGGTGTCCCACAAGATTCCGAGAAACTCTATCCCTTGTGTTGGCATCGACGACGACTTCTTTTTGTTTATAATCCAACCGAGTTCGTTCAAGAGATCGGTGGCTTGTTTCATATGATCGATGAGCGTTTGACGGCATTGATTTGCCAAAAGGTAGTCGTCGAGGTAGACCAGAAGTCTGATACCTCTTTCTCGCAACTTCTGTGCCACCCAATTGGACAGAGCGGCGAAAGTTCTTGGGGAGCTGGCTAAGCCGAACGGTAAACAGGTCATCTGGTAAGTTTTTGTTGAACTGCCATCCTTGACAAATAGCCGGAGGAACCGTCGATAGGATTCTGAGACATTTACGTGAAAGTAGGCTTGAAATATGTCTATTTTGACCATCCAGTCTCCGGGCTGCAGGAATTTCGGCACCGTTTGCATACTGATTAACCGAAATCGGCCCGGTTCCATGTATTTGTTGAGCGATTTCAGATTCAAGACTGGACGAAGCGTTCCGTCTGACTTGGGCACAGGAAACATGTTGGAGTTGAACCCAGGATCTCGTGGAGCAAGTTCTAGAACCCCTTGCTTTACCATTTGCACGACTTCGTCGTTGAGCTTGCCCGTAGTTAACATATTGTCTTGATTTTTGAAGCCGAATCGGAGTGGCGGCTTTTTCACAAAGGGTCTTCGGTACCCTTGGATAATTTTCAAAATATAGGCTGGAGCGCCCATTGACTTCCAAGCTCGGTGATATAGGCGCAGTCGACCGGCTTGGAAACTCTTCTCGGCATAGTCATTGCTTCCTTCGGGATCGGTCGTCATCCCGCGGTTTTTGTTTATTTTTAGCGGGTTGGCCTCGCTTACCCACATTACTCTTGCCTTTTCCGGGGATGGTTGGGTGGTTGTATCTGTCACAGCTTTGTTGGAAAGCTGAGGGATTGGATCGCCTCGGACCATGATTACTGCCGTCGGCGGGCAGATTTTGTGTATATTTGTATTGCGAGGCTCGAGCACCTTCGGAAGGCAGGTAGGGTTTTCGAAAAGCTTCGAACCTCCGAGTTTTGCTACCACATCACTAAATTCCTTGGGCTGAAATAAATTATCGCAACTAGGCGGAATCCGACGCAAAATAGATTTATTATATTTGTCTTTCACTGAAGACAAAGCACCATCTCGGCGGTGTTCAATTATGTTTGCACGTCGACCACATACCATCTGCAGCATGTCCTTCGATACACTCATATAAGGTGATGAGGTGGAGAAAATTTCATGGACTTTGGCCGAGATTGACTCAGCGGACAACTGTGCATCGCTATTCGAACTCCATTCCAAAAGATTTCTAAGTGCTAACTGCAAAGATTCTTTTTGGGTAATAAGCATATTGGTTAATGCACCAAAACTTTGATCCAAAGACCTCAAATGGCTAAACTTAGACTCAAAAGGAAGTAATTCGTCATTCATTTTCAAATTTGTAAAAGCGGGGGTAGACACATATTTCTTTTGTACATCGTTATAACGGACATTAACCTACTCCTCACTATCTAAATGTTGATATTTTTTAATTAAATTTAATCGTGCTAGAGGGGTTCGCTTCGACGAATCAGATGCGACCGTTATGTCATCATTCCATTCAAAATCAGCGTTCGCTGTATTTAACACAAAGGAAGATATCGAAGGAGCAGACTCCTTCTCAGGGAACGAATCTGGATTTCTACTGTTTTTCGTAATTAGGTATTTTAGCTCACTGACCTGTTTTTGTAGATAATCAAACCTTGAATCCGATAAATCATTGCTCTGGCAAGTTCGTTTCGGTGGGGACGGAAAGCTATCGTCGTCACCACCATAATCGTCATCACTACTACTGTAAAGACGACGAGGCCGCTTGTAGTTGATCCTCCTTGCTTCTCCACTCGGTCCTGCTACGGGAGAACCCTGATTCGGTTGTATATCATTCATTGTACCTATACAACACTCACTCTAGAAAACTAATCTGAAAAATGTAACAGTTATTAGTTTAAGTTGATATTATTTGAAAGTACCTACTTTTATTGAAAGTAAAAAGTATGATACTATAAATACCGAACGACAACGTCGTTAATATTTTATTTTTTGTAAGCACCGTAAGAGCTTTTAACACAACGAAAAATAAACGCCAACTGAGGCTCGAGGCGACGTTTAGTTTTTTAAGTAAACTCGCCTGCGCGCCATAACGGCTGCACAGCGGCGCCACCTAGCGGATGGAGGGGAGAACCACAGCTAGCACCCAATCATAGCACACCGGAAGCCACGCCTATCTCATTTGTAGGTTTCAAATAAGTTACTAGGCTACATAATACAGAGTATTGCTCATTTTTCGACTTCTACCTACAAAATAGGCCATAGGCCTTTGTATTGGTGAGAGTCAAGATGGCAGGTGTACCACACCGAATTAAATTGTATACCAATTACCAATAAAATGTACCTGGCTTAAAAATATTTGTACCTCCATAAGTACGAAATTATTTCGAAATTAAAGGTACACCTGCCATATTGACAAGTTGTGCCTTGTATCTATCGACAAGGTCTACCTACCCTCTACATCGATGGCGCTCTCCTGAAACCACCTTTTCATTACAAACTCCTCACTTGGAAATAGGTTTTTAAGGTGTTTACACTAAATAAGTAGGTGTATCAAACGTACCTATTATTCGATATTACCATTATTTATCGATGTTTTGCTCAATTTAATATAAAACAACGATCTTTCTTTTTCGTATAGTAGCCATAAGG
Source organism: Idaea biselata (assembly GCA_958496205.1). Taxonomy (NCBI): domain Eukaryota; kingdom Metazoa; phylum Arthropoda; class Insecta; order Lepidoptera; family Geometridae; genus Idaea; species Idaea biselata. The sequence goes on from OY292397.1 coordinate 2,440,567, forward strand.
CGTCTAACTTGACCTAACGACTGCTATCGGAGATAACAACCGGGACCTACTGCTTAACGTGCCTTCCTAGGCACGGAGGAGTTAGTTGCCACACAAATCGGTCATCGATAATCAATCTAAGATCGATTCATCGATTCAATCAATCGATCTTAAATCGATTATCGATGTCTTAATTATCACCATGGTGATTGGCTTTAGAAAATCACAGCCTAGGATCGATTCGATCGACTATATTTATTATATCGATGTCTTTTATCTCTGTGCATTTGTTCGCTTAAAAAAAATCACAGTTTTATAATGACCGATTCGATCAATGGTTAAAAACACGGGTTACGGGTAAAAAAAATGAACTTGTTCGATATCGATAGGTTTTTTTTTTGGTACGTCCCTAGTTGTCATAATAAAAAAATGACAAATAAATATTATAGCGACATTTTGCGGTGTTTTCTTCAATAAATTCTTTACTATTTGTGCTTTTCGAAATCAAAACGATACCTAAGTAAACAGTTAGTATTTTACAAATACGTCAGCAGAAGATCCAGCTGAGAACAATAAACGGCTAATTAAATTCCATCGATTGCCACAATGACTTCAGAATCTGAACCTGCAGATATGACCACGAAAGAATTTCTCAACGATTTTAAAGAAAACTACAAAAAAGTACGCAAACTACTCGATGAATACAGTAAGAACGATCCGGAAAACGAGCCCTACCTTTCGAAATACAGGGCAAAGGAGATACTTACAAACATGCACACCGAAATAACAGAGACTCCTGTCGCCTTGGAAAAAATCAAATTGGATGCGATGCTAGGCGCTGTTCTACTAAACATCGGCGTCATTGACATGGAAACAGAGGAGCTTACAGCCAGTGAAAAAGTCCTATCTGAAGCTGTAGAACTACTGGCACCAAATTCAACAAAACCTGAGGTAGTCCTAACTTTAGTCAACGTTTATAACAATCTAGGTATACTTTGGAGTACCCGCGATGAAACGGAGAAAGCTAAAATATACCTACTAAATGCTAAAGACTTGTATGAAAGTTTTAAATGTACGTTGCAAATGCCGCTACCGATTGAACACATTATAAGCAATAGTGGAGAAACCACAGTAGGAGACTTCATGTTGTTAGAAAAAGCACATACATTAACTTTGTATTATTTGGCCCAAGTTTATGGGGTGTTAAAGGAGAATTTAAAGTCAGGGATTTACTGTCATGTAACATTACGAAGGCAATTGCAATACAAAGACTATGAGCCAATTGATTGGGCGCTGAATTCTGCGACATTGTCTCAATTTTTTGCTGAACACAATGGGTTTTTTCAATCGAGGCACCATTTGGCAGCTGCGTCTAAGATATTAGAGCAGTATGGGGAGAGTCTACAGAGTGTTGAAAATAATGATGAGGTCCACTTGGCTAAATTGGAAACTTTTAATCATAGGTAAGTGTTCCTTTACTATAGTTATTCAAATCTATATCTAAAAAAGGATTTGTCCTGACTGACTAATGGATCAACACACAGCCTAACTACTGTTAGTAGAGGGCTGAAATTATAAAGTGTGTTCATCATAATGTTATAGGCATTTGATAAGAAAGTGTTTTCCAAAATCCCACAGGATTAGGAACTATGGGGGTGAAACCGTCGGGCCCAGCAAGCATTAGAATAAAACCTAATATGAATAAAACCTTTACACCTACTTACACACTTGAAAATGTTTTAAGGTATTTCATAAACATTTTTTCAATTCCAGGTCAGCAGATGTGGCTCGATGCTGGGTTAAATACTGCATTTTACTGATGGCTGCGTCTAAAACCAGGCTTATGGGTGATGGTGAAATATTATCTGAAGCTATAACAGGTAAAATTAAACTACAGCACAGAATACATAACTACAGTAGAATTCACATGTTGGATAGATCTAGCTAGTGGGAATTAATTTTTGCTTCTCTTATCAAATGAAGGGTCCACTGCAATAATGATAAATGTCCTTTTGTCTTTGTTTTGCGATAATTGCGGTTTAAACTTTTAATCAGTGAAAAAGGCAGTCCAGTATTGCACTGTACACCGAGGACGTTGAGCGTTTTAGCTGTGTATACAATTATTTCAAACGTATTTTTCTCAGCACTGTAAGCAATATTGACGAGTCTGTAAATGGGATAACTAACTACTTTTATCACTTAATCGAATAGCGTTCTTACTTTATTTTACTATAAATTCGGACATTCATCAGTATTGCAGTGGACCCTTCAAATGTAAACAATGAAGACTTTATTGTACTTTTACTTCTACCTAATCTTGGTTTTTGACTGCTGAAAACAAAACTTGTTTGCCTAGCAGCCAAAGTGTTAAACAGAACACAGCATACAGTACAACTACAATCCACATCCAAACATGTTGCAGACATATTGTGGCCTGTGACCCATCATTTTTCTATTGCACTTATCCTGTTGAATGTAAGATATGAGCTCTCTATGAGATAGGTAACTTAGATAGGTCATTTATTTTCTATTTACAATTTTAATAATCAATTTGTGTTCTCCCTCATTTCAGACATGTCAAACCTAACACTCGAAGACAATGAAAACATCTGCGGTGGAGACATGAAAAGCCTTATCTTCCCAGAACTCGATGTATCTTCTTACGAAACCAAAGTCACCGACAAATTCCTTCTGACTTACCAAGATGCTAAAGAAGTCTTTCTTTCTTGCCAAATTTGGTTAAACAAGGCTAAAGAATACTATAAGTTGGACACTTTGGCGTCTGATTATATAACTTTGGTGCAGGACAGTTCACAATCTTACGGTTACCTGTCTTTCTTTGAAGAAGATGACGAGAGACGGGCTAAAATGCACAAGAGACGTATCGACATGCTAGAAGAGTTAATCAAGGAAATTAATCCTTTATACTACTTGCAATATTGCAGGCAACTGTGGTATGAACTTGGTGAAGTATACTCGGATATATTAAACATCAAATTGGAAAAAGTAAACAAAAGTTCTGAGAGGCCTAAACCGCATGCTTTAACCAAAATAAATGGGTTAAGCGAGAAAAGCATAGAGAATTATGATAGTTTCATTAACTCTATTAAAGACAAGAATGGGCTTATGCCTGTGAAGTTAGATATAGATGTAATAAGGCCTGTCATAAGTGCCTACGCTTCAATCGGTAGTAATAGCATGAAAAGGATTGCGTTAGACAAGAATTTGCAGTTAACCCATGTGAAGAAAAGCTTTGATTCTTACCAAGCTGTTGTTGATATTTGTTCAAGGGATCAAAATGCAGCAGCCATGATGTACGAAGAATATAGTCTATGCCAAGAAATGGCTAACTTACTACCCATTAAAATTAAAAAAATTGAAGCTGAAATGCTTGCTCTTGTGGCTTGATTCTAAATTATTTTGTCTAAAACTGTTTAAAAGATGACAAAGTTGAGGACTCATAATTTTCGCGAGGGGACTGTGGCGGTGAGTCCCCTTGCGAACAAGACTATTGTTACATGGTTGAAATGTTGAGGTATGATAATGCAAAAGTAAAATTAAGATTAAGACGCGATTAAGACCTGTGAAAATATAAAATTATGAGTTCCAATCGTGTTAGTTTAAAAAGTTTAAAATTCTATCAAATACATGACATATTCCAAGCAAATACAGTCCGTTGTTGTTCATGGCAAACTATACTGCAGATAGCAGCAAGAGAGAACAAGAGAAAAGAAAGAAAAAACTGTTTTAGTCCTACAAAGCTTTAATCTGACTTCCTCTAGCGAGTCAGGTGAAAACCGGCTGTAATGCAGATGGTTGAGGGTTCGATTCCCGTTCCGCTATAAAACACTTACCTACTTGTTTCATAACAAGTATGTGTAACAAGTAAGTATTTATAATATTACAGTTCTGTAATATTATAAATATACACCTATTTGGAAAAAAGTAATCTAATGGTCTGGTACCAATAAAACAAGCCTGCTAGTTGCTTAGTTTGGGGCTAGATGGCGCTGTGTGCAATGTCTTGCAATATTTACTATTTAGTTATTTGGATCAAGGTAATTTATAGTTATATACCTATCCTAAAAATAAGATTCAATGCTGTATAATAAAAAAAAATCACGCTTGTAATTATGTAAAAAATAGCTTTGCTAATAAATTGTGATTGTATAACCGTTTTCTATGTAACGTTAAAACTAATATTATTAAAATGAATGCAATGAAATCTATGTTTTGAATTGTTTTCCTTATAAGTATACCTAACTACATAACTTCTTAAAAACGTTAAGTAGCTTATTTATAAAACTACATTACCTACCATTTACAAAAAAAATATGTTACCTTAAGTGGGTGATCGACGTACTTGTACTAGCCTATACTGCGGTTCCAAAGAACGTCCGCGTCGCGGTCGGTCGTACTCACAAAACCGCGGCATTGCAAACTAGGTACTAATATTATAAAAAGGTAACGTTGGTAAAATGTATGTACTGCCGACGTGCCATAAGACCGCGGTTACACTCGCTCGTCGAGGTACGGCCTTTAGTTCTATGGTCTCATAAAGACCACAAGAGCACATTGTCGACTGAATTAAAATGTCTACAGATCAAAATGGTCACTTGAAAATGTATTAGCGTCAAGATGGCGGGACCATCTCTCAGATATTAAAACTTTATATTGTCAGATTTAGTACCAAATTGGTACTATTTGGTACCTCAGTTAAAAAAATTAGTACCTCTTTAGTTTAAAAGATATTCACGAAAAACCCTGGTCCCGCCATTTTGACGTCAAGATGGCGGGACCAAAAAGAAAACGAACTCGGAGCTAATAATCACTTATGCACATATTTAGTACTTAATTGGTACCTCCCAAAACTGTAGTTAAACTGTGGATTATGTCGGGGAAAACCAATTGGCAGACAAAAAAGCCTGGTCCCGCCATCTTGACGCTTTGAGATTTTCTGAAATATCATATTTACGCAAGTAATTTCCTACCGGTGAATGTTTGTAGATTTTGTACTTATTTGGTACCTACGGAAAATGCTTCTTAAACCAATATTTACCTTATACTTTAATAGATATAAGCATTTTAATTCTACACAAAGTGTTTCAGCGAGGATAATATAATCCTAAAATGTACTCGATTCAGTCAGACTCTAGAATGATGTAAGGTCAATTCGCCGAATTTCGTCATAGGGGTCATTAGGGGTATCTCCGTCTACCTTTCGATTAAGGGCTTTTATGTTTTTCGCGCCTATCTTTGTGTGTTTGTAATATTCTTTATTCCCTCGTATCTTCTAAACCAATCAAAGGATTGCTTTAATTAGGGTATCGTTCTTAGATAGGTGACATAAAATAAAATTCAAAATGGCGACCAACATGCGCTATTTTGTAATAAAGAAAGAAAATAAAGTAGACAGACTATATAGAGTGGAGTAATCCTTTTTTTAAGTCTATAACCATTTTTCATTTGATATTATGATTTAGGATCTATTACGATTTAAAGTTGTTTAGCAATCGTTCATACTGAGACTACCGCAACCTACTCAATAATCCTCAAATAATAAGTCCCTCGATGAAATTATTGCGATGAAGATGATGATTGCGATTATAATACAATGAGGAGGAACACTAACTTTTTATCCCGGCAGAGGGCGTTAGTCGAATGATCTTAGATTTGAATTAAGAACTATCAAACAGGTGTTTTTTTACAACTCTCGGCGCCAAATTGGCCATATCAGTCTCAGACCGAAAGAAAAAAAAACTCGGTGTTTTCATTCGTGGGGGACCAAAAAAAATAAAGATCATCCGATGCCAGCGCCATCTGCTCACAGCTTTGCGTGTGCCACCCCATTGATATAATTAACCGTCGTAGGTATATTACCTAATGCAAAAAAGTGTAAAATAAAAAACAATAAAAATAAAAAAACCGTCTACTAAAATAAACTTTAAATAAAAAAAACTTAAAAGTTAATTAAAACTGAAAAGTAAATAAAACAAGTCCAGTAGTTACGGAACATAGCTTGTTTAACAGTCGGGACCGTTGAATATCTAGAATCTAGCTAGACAAACCTTTTCAATAATGGGTCATGATGCATGCCTGACTGTTAAACTAACTATATTCTGTGACTACTGGACAAGTTTTATTTACTTTTCAGTTGTAATTAACTTTTTAGTTTTTATATAAAGTTTTTTTTGTTGATTTATTTTGTTCCTTTTTTGTCGCTGGGGGTCATCCAATATTGAAAAAAAAAAACAAGTTTTAATCCAACGAACAGTAAAAAAAAGTCATCGAGTCGAGTGCAGTAGTAACCACATTTTAGTATACATACATAGTAACACACAGTAATGCAAATTTTTGTGAGATTGACTTAAAATTTGCGTGTTTTTGAATCGGAAATAATTATATATGATAGTTACATTTTCCCAATACGCGATTAAGACCCGGGAAAATGTAACTATGTTAACAAATGTGTGAATAAAAAACCCTATATGATTTTACATAAATTATTTTTGCAACGAAATACTTAGGTTACTTAAAAATTTTAATGTCCCGACCTATCCCGTCTAACAATTTATGGAATGTCCGTTATAACTTATATGCTAGTATTGCCCCATTGCAGATCTTGTAAGCATTTTTGCCAGTAGGTAATCAATAAATTTACAGATTTACAACTTCATCTGGCAAAGTATAATTTTCTAACGGGATAAATTAAATGTTCACTTAGCCTAATAAACTCCAATGAATATTAATATTTTAGAAAAAAAAATGGAATTAAAGATAAACAGAAAAAGTAGCGTATGATTGAGAATGAGAATTAAAGGTTTGAGTGGCTACAAAGGTATTTTTAAAACCCAACATAACTATAATGGCTATTATGACTATAACCGTGTTTGATTTCAATTTTTATAGAAACGAATAAATTAATGTGTAATTTTGCTCTAAGTGTTAAGAAACTTTTGAAACTAATTTTAAATTGTTAAGAATGTTAAATTTAAGTCTAAATTTATTTCTATTTTATGGATTAATTATTATTTGCTACCTAACTAATAAACATTGAACACCCGTCTTGAAAAATATTGCGAACTTACCCCATTTCGTAGTTTACGTGCAATAAGTTGTAAATGCTACCTTATATTATCTAGGGCATTGAAGCATAATATTAGTTTAGCCATGATTTTTACATTAAAAATAAATATATTTTCTCTTAAAACCGAGCTACTTCTATGTAAAACAACTCCATGACGAACTTACCCCAAAACCGAGGGAAATAACGTCAAATCGTCATTTAAAAATAGGTGTATAAATCCTAACATATGGAGAAGGCAATTATAAAGACATTTCCGATTTGAAGAATAACAATAACCTTCCTTCAACAGTCAGGTAAAAACTACATTTAAGATAAAAACCGGTTTGTGGCGATCGAAAGAATCAAACCGGAAAATAAACTATGGCGGACTTCGGCGAGTTGACCTTACCTACCAAAATACCGCCAAACTTTTTATTTCTAAGAGGTCAATATGAATGGCCAGTATCATTTGTCCAGTGGCGAGTGTCAGTTAGGCTAGTCATCTGAATTGTATGATCGCCTATACAACTCGGAGGACTAGTTTATTGGCGCCAACTGTATATGTATGAGGACGACCTTTAACTTTTACCTTTTTTTTATTTTTTGGATTTTCTCTTTATTTCTCTTTAGTGAGATCTTACAATTTTCGTAGTTATAGATCAACCGAAAGTACCATATTATATGTGTGAAACAAAATCTATAGGGTACTTCCGGTTTACCTACATTTGTCAATGAGGTGGAACGCGCAAAGCTGTAAGCAGATGGCGCTCTAGTCGACTGAGCTTTTTTTTTAAATTTTGTGGTCTCGCCTGTACTGTGAAGTCAAGTTGGAGTCTTTCTAGTGTTAAAATTATTAAAAAGGCGCTACATGACTTTTGGGAATATCCTTTTATTTTTCCCATCTGATGCACTACATTGAGGCATTTTATTTAAACATTAACTAAAACATAAATGAAAACGCCGAGAGTTGTGAAAATAAATACTATTTGACAGTTCTTATTTCAAACTTGATCAGTCGACCATCGCCATCTGCCGGGATAAAACGTTAGTGCTTCTCCCCATAAGTAAGGTCTTACAGTCTTACAGGGATTTTCATAGCGTTTTCCCTCCCTGTTACAGGGCGATATACGATTTAAATTTTGGAATGTGGATATTTTAAAAAAGTTTCAATCAACAAAGAGTTCATATCACCGATGATGGGTGATAGACCGAGCAGGATAAGCAACACTTGTGTCTGATAGGTGAGCGATGAGTGTTCAACCGTACAGGTAGTATATTTATAAAATGGAGGGTTTTGGTAGAAAATGGTAGGTTTGGGTAAAAACTGGTAAGGTTGCTAGAAATTGGTAGGTTTGTTGGAAAATGGTAGTTTTTGCTAGAAAATAGTAAAATGTAGTAGAAAATGGCAGATTTGGTAGAAAATGGCAGGTATTGATAGAAAATAGTAGCTTTTGTTGGAAAATGGTAGGTTTGGTAGAAAATGATAGGTATTGATAGAATTTGTCAGGTGTGAACAATGAAATAAAAAGTGAAAGTAAGTTACCTACTCATTTTGTCATAGAGGGTGATGAAAAGTGGAATGTTCACCTCGGGAGCAAAACACTATTTTTCGCTCGAGTGAGGTATTCTACTCTATTCTGCAGGATTCTACACTAGAATCCTTCGCTCCTCTCTGGATTCAAAAAACACTCTCACTGGAAAATAGTTTTTTCTCCGCTAGGTATACAATCTACTATTTTTAAACTAGCGCATGACCCATTCCCTCGATGAGCATGTCCGATTCAAAATAGTTGATACTGGCTATTCATATTGGCCATAATTTAGTCAAAGAAAACAAATATAGAAAAAAAAAGTTTGGCGGTATGTAGGTAGGTAGTAGGTACGCCTAGAGTCTGGATCGAGTACATTTTAGGATTATATTATCCTCGCTGAAACACTTTGTGTAGAATTAAAATGCTTATATCTATTAAAGTATAAGGTAAATATTGGTTTAAAAAGCATTTTCCGTAGGTACCAATTAGGTACAAAATCTACAAACATTCACCAGTAGGAAATTACTTGCGTAAATATGATATTTCAGAAAATCTCAAAGCGTCAAGATGGCGGGACCAGGCTTTTTTGTCTGCCAATTTGTTTTCCCCGACATAATCCACAGTTTAACTACAGTTTTGGGAGGTACCAATTAAGTACTAAATATGTGCATAAGTGATTATTAGCTCCGAGTTCGTTTTCTTTTTGGTCCCGCCATCTTGACGTCAAAATGGCGGGACCAGGGTTTTTCGTGAATATCTTTTAAACTAAAGAGGTACTAATTTTTTTAACTGAGGTACCAAATAGTACCAATTTGGTACTAAATTTGACAATATAAAGTTTTAATATCAGAGAGATGGTCCCGCCATCTTGACGCTAATGAAAATGTCCCTAGTATTAACAAAATTAGCACTGCACCAAGATAGATAGATTTAACGCTTTATTCTACCAAAAACACAACTAACAATTACTTGTACAAAGAAATACTAAAGTGGCACAATGGGGTCTTATCGCCTATGGGGCGGTCTCTCCCAGCCCAGGCAACCAATGAATGGACAAGACAAAGGATAATTTATATTAGCCCAGCCCGGACACGCCCCGGCCGTGGCCGGGGCGTGTCCCTCCTCGCCCCGGTCGGGCCGGGGCGAGGAGGGGTTGCTTTTGTATAAACACAGCTTTTGTTTTTACCCGGTCTAACATTATCATTAATCATCCTCCTTACGTCACTTTGGTAGAAAATACCCCTTACACTCGTATGTATGGGGTCCGTGTGACCCCAATAGATTATACCCTACAGTCATGAATACGACCTTGTCAAGGGCGTACCTAGGTACCTAACCTTATCCATTGTTTCTATAACACGTCCTATAAGTAAATAGTCCAATTCCCTGTAGAAAAATAACTGACATAACTAACTGTTCAACTCATTTATTTATCTTATCACACAATACCTAAATAAAGTTTCACTAAATTTAATTTTATCATGTACCTACCTAACTTAATTTAATTTTTCTTTTACACTTCCTCGTCTAAATAGTGCAATAGCCTGTCCAAACAATACTTTTAAAATTGTTATTAAAATTAGTAAAATAACTAGAACAGTTGCGATTACGTCTAATAAGGCGCGTTGGTAGAAGGGCATGTCCCTTGCTCTCGAATGTAGGGGGTCTGTGTGACCCCACCGGATGACTCTCTCGGTCCAAAATACGGCTGTGTCGAGGGGATTATTCTGACGGTCGTGCCAGATTTCTGATGCACGACGAGCGCTTTCTCGCATTCTGAAAGTAAAAACATATTGATATCTAAGCTAAGCCAGACGATTAAGTAGACGTAACCTATACCTATAGAGTGATGATGACGAAAATAGGAACTTTAAAATGGACACTGAATTTCTGTAGGAATACTCGCAATAATCATATCCATGGAGGGAACCAACTCATTATTGTGGAATAGAATTATACTTACTCGGCACTAAGCACAGATTGCAGAGCCTCATAAAGCGAATTTTCCGTAAGATCAGCGTAAGATATAGTCTTTCCGAAGCCGATCTCCGTCGCCTGCGCACCATTCAGCGGTTGGTCTCCAAAGAAGGGAACCACCAGCATCGGCTTTCCGGCTGATATGGCTTCAGTCATGCCTAGGAGACCACCGTGTCCCATGAACGCTACTACTTTTGGATGTTCTGGAATTGTTGAGATGAATAATTAGGTAAGTTAAGTAGGCAACTATTACAATTTTTTACATCATGCATGCGCGGCTGTGGGTTACAGCCGGGAAATCGGGAATGTGTTATTATTGAATCGGAATCTGGATTGGGTATATTATTGCGATGTAAAAATACGCGATACCGAAAAGTAACAATTTGGTATCATGTGTGTCTCAAACTAGGTAGGTATTGATCAAGCGAAACTTGTTTAAAATTTATAAAGAACAGACATTCCCTCTATGATTTAGTCATTTGGTCGAAAAAATAGAGGTTACCTGGAAAGTTTTCCGGGAGTTTTGAAAATTGGTAATTTTATAGATTTTGACGTGCTCTTTCCGAATTTTAACTTTGCCACCTCGTATCTTTGCCGCTCGCGCCGCCATATTGCAAAAATGGCGCCTAAAAGCAGTTTTTGATAATAATTCCTTTCCGACGCATTTTACAAGAAAAACATATCTAAACAAAATAATAGTAGAGAAAATTTCCTACAATTTATATCATAACCTTTTTTTTCCTAAAGCCAATAGTTTCGGCGTACGAGCGCCAGGAAGAATGCTGCAAAAAACTTGCTGATAAATTTGAGAATGAATTGATTAAACTTGAGCAACGTGGTGCTACAGCGAAATTATGGGTTCAATATTTTCGGATGGTTACACTTTTGAAGCAATTCATTGAGGCAGAAAGAATGGGCAACTGGAATTTACATCTTGACACTGTCCAGAAAATGATACCTTATTTTCATGCCAGTGGTCATTTCTTATATGCAAAATCTAGTCATTTATACTTGCAAGACATGCTTAATTTAAAGGAGAGAATGACAGCTGAAGAATACGAACAATTTACAAGTAAAGGGTATTTCACAATTAGACGTTCTGACAAATTTTGGTGTGGTACGTGGTCAGATATGACAATTGAGCAATCGTTAATGAGGACGATGAAATGTCTTGGTGGGCTTACTCATGGTCGAGGAGTCAAAGAAAGCGTGCTACCCAAGTGGACTTTAGGAATGGCATTTCTGTACAATATTTGTGACGAAGTTGAGAAATTTTGCGACGTAGCTTTTTCCAGTTCCGAGCAGCATGTCGAAATAAGAAGTTCACGGGTTAAACGTGACAATGATGATGTAAAAAATTTGATGAGTATAGGAAATGAGTATTTCTGCCGAAACATGTGTTGAACTACAATTTACGGCGCTCGTACGCCGAAACTATTGGTTTTAGGAAAAAAAGGTTATGACATAAATTGTAGGAAATTTTCTCTTCTATTATTTTGTATAGATATATTTTTCTTGTAAAATGCGTCGGAAAGGAGTTATTATCAAAAAACTGCTTTTAGGCGCCATTTTTGCAATATGGCGGCGCGAGCGGCAAAGATACGAGGTGGCAAAGTTAAAATTCGGTAAGAGCACGTCAAAATCTATAAAATCACCAATTTTCAAAACTCCCGGAAAACTTTCCAAGTAAAAATACCAAATGACTGTACTACTACTATAAGTCTACTATCAGTTTTTTAGACTGTGCTTTGATCCATCAGTTTGTAAGTTAGGACAAGGCATTTTATAAATATAGATTTACTTAATAATTTTATTTAGGTATATGACAAACTTACGTAGCAACTCATACTGCGGTATCCATCGGACCTTCAGTATATTTTCCTCTAATATCCCTTCATCAGGACTGTCTTCAAACTTCCAAATAACTCTCTGTTTTAGTTTGGAGAGAGCTCCGACTATGATCTGCTCTTTGTACTTAGGTATTGACGAAGTCTTGATAAGTGAACCGAAACTCAGCAATATAACGCCGTGATCAGATTCGTTCAGGAAGCGCTCGAAATTCTGCAAAGGAAAACGCAGGTATCAATAAAATTAAAAGGGTATTCGGTTAAAGCAGTTTTGGCACAGGAGACATAATTACCTAATGAATTAGGCCTATGTGTTACCATATTTTAAGTTGGTACTTACGGGTGGAACAGTTTTCCTAGTATGGTCTAAATGCATCCCTCCAACTTCTACTAACCCGGGTAGTAAAGGACGGACACCATTCAAACTATGGAACACGTTCACAAGCATCATCGTTATATTCTTCCCCAAGTCTTGAAGATCTGGAATTTTTCTTTCAAATTGTTTCTCTATAATGGCTTGCTCTTTCACTTGGATGAAGTGGCGGTACCACAGCTTGTAATACTCGTTTAGTAGAGTATTTTCTATCCTCTGTGAAAAGGTCATTTTTGCAGTGTAGTCAGAGGTCTCCATCGGCACGTAAGACGGATTGTACGAAACCCCAATACGATCCGGACACCATTGCATCAAGCTGCTCGATAACAGCCCAATTACAGGAGCGTTCACACCGTAAACATGAGCCAAACCCAACATGCAATCACTATTAAAATTCTCCACTAAAATCACATCATACTCTTTTTTTAAAGCATCGGCTAAGGGTTGGAACTTCACTAACTTTGAGCACACTTCTAGAGCTAAATCGGCGAGATAATTAATCCCCTTTAGCTGCATGACTATTTTCTCCAAACCTAATTGTCGTAATATTTGAACTGGATTTTCGAAGACGGAAAGATCGACGGTTTCCACTCCCGGGTACGCCAATCCTTCTAAACTAATATCGGTGTAGTTTGCGGGTGGATTTTTGATTGGAAAGAAAGAAACGACTGTTACGTGATGTCCTCTTTCTGCTAGGCGGTGCAGTAGTGGGTCGAAGACCATCTGGTGACTTTTCCCAGTGTGAGGGAAGAGTCCGAGAATGCGAGCAGTATCTGCATTCTGCAGTACCGCGGTCGCGGCAAGGTATACAATAAAGAGTGAGGGCATCACGTGAGTTCCACGCGCCGTCGCGTCTTCTAGAACACTGAGTTAATTATGTCACAACAAGGGACCAATTGAGACAATGTCAACCGCGATCAAACCAAGCTATCTTCAGAGCGTAAGCTAAGTATACCTACTTGATAGCTTATGTGAACTTGAACATCGTTTGAAAAAATGTTTCCCCGGAATATTATATTGAGTGCGTGAGTCTCACATGTCGCGTTTTAAACATCCGAGTTCAAACTGAGTTACGTTATGATACGCAAGGCAACACACGCGCCGAGCTATTTTCAGATATTTCACGACAAAGCACTGTGACTATGTACCTATACAAACGTGCAATATAGTAGAGATAAAGTGGTCAAGAACAAGTTAAAAGGAAAATTAAGTAGACATAACTTTAAAAAAAATAGACTGAATGTCGACTGAATTAAAATGACTACAGATCAAAATGGTCACTTTAAAATGTCCTATTAACAAAATTACCACTGCACCAAGATAGATTGAACGCTTTATTATACCAAAAACACAAATAACAATTACTTGTACAAAGAAATACTTATAAGTGGCACAATGGGCGGCCTTATCGCCTATGGGCGATCTCACCCAGCACACCAATGAATGGACAAGATAAAGGATAATTTATATTAGCCTGCCGGGATACGGGCGACCGCCGGCCGCCCGTGTCCGGGCCGGGGCGAGGAGAGTTGCTTTTGTGTAAAGACAGCTTTTGTTTTGCATGTTGTCGGCACGGTCTAACATTTTTATTTATTTGTTTCGGTCTGAGACCGATATGGCCAATTTGGAATAGCCAGGGTCAAGTTTTAGAATATTTCAAGTTTCTTCTTTATAGTTTTGGCGTCGTACATCTTGTACATCTTGCCAGTATCAAGTATTTTGCATGAAATTAGCCCGATCGGGCATATAGTTTCAAGTCAGGGGCTATGGTAAAGCGGTGGCAACTTTACTATAACCTTCAAGGAGCTTCGGCGCGAACGACGGAAAGTCCATGTTTAACACTTAATTTTGTTTTCACTACACTTGTGCACATTCACGGAACTAAATTGAATAAGATTCCACCAAAATTACACAATTTAACCGAGTTTACAACATAGTTTAACGAAAATAAAATTGGAGCACGACATGTTGTCTCCGCTTTCCCGCCGAAACTCTCCGGTCTAACATTAATCATCCTGTTTACGTCACTTTGGTAGAAAATAACCCTTACACTCGTATGTATGGGGTCCGTGTAACCCCAATGGATTATACCCTACAGTCATGAATACGGACTTGTCAAGAAACAATGGATAAGGTTAGGTACCTAGGTACGGTACCCGTACCTAACCTTATCCATTGTTTCTTACCTACCTAATTTAATTTATTTTTTTCTCTTACACTTCCTCGTCTAAATAGTGCAATAGCCTGTTCAAACAATACTTTTAAAATTGTTATTAAAATTAGTAAAATAACTAGAACAGTTGCGATTACGTCTAATAAGGCGCGTTGGTAGAAGGGCATGTCCCTTGCTCTCGAATGTAGGGGGTCTGTGTGACCCCACCGGATGACTCTCTCGGTCCAGAATACGGCTGTGTCGAGGGGATTATTCTGACGGTCGTGCCAGATTTCTGATGCACGACGTGCGCTTTCTCGCATTCTGAAAGTATAAAAACCGGCCAAGTGCGAGTCGGACTCGCGCACGAAGGGTTCCGTACCATTATCTATACAACAGGTTTTGTTTTGAAAGGTAAATCGCTTCGCTGGAAGTTTACATGATAATGTACATCATATATATTTTTTATTTCATCATTCTCTTAGTTTAGAAGTTAAGGGGGGGGGGGGACACATTTTACCACTTCGGAAGGGTCTCTCGCGCAAACTATTCAGTTTAGAAAAAAATGATATTAGAAACCTGAATGTAATTTTTGAAGATATCCATCCATCCTATCCTACCTATCCATAGATACCCCACACGTATAGGTTTGATGAAAAAAAAATTTTTGACTTTCGGTTGTAAGTATGGGGAACCCTAAAAAATATTGTTTTTTTTTTTATTTTCGTGTGAAAATCTTAATGCGGTTCATCGAATACATCTACTTACCAAGTTTCAACAGTATAGCTCTTATAGTTTCGGAGAAAAGTGGCTGTGACATATGGACGGACGGACAGACAGACCGGCGGACAGACAGACATGACGAATCTATAAGGGTTCCGTTTTTTTGCCATTTGGCTACGGAACCCTAAAAATGATTGATAAACCAGACGATTAAAGGTAACCTACCTACAGAGTGATGATGCCAAAAAAAGGAAAGGGAATTTCTGCAGAAATGCTCGCCATTTATCCATGAAGAAAACCTTTTCAGTTTTGAGGAATAAAATTTTACTTACTCGACACTAAGCACAGATTGCAGAGCCTCATAGAGCGAATTTTCCGTAAGATCAGCGTAAGATATAGTCTTCCCGAAGCCGATCTCCGTCGCCTGCGCACCATTCAGCGGTTGGTCTCCAAAGAAGGGAACCACCAGCATCGGTTTCCCGGCTGATATGGCTTCAGTTATGCCTGAGAGACCACCGTGTCCCATGAACGCTATTACTTTTGGATGTTCTGGAATTGGTGGGATGAATAATTAGGTAGGTAACTATTACAATTTTCTACATCATGCATGCGGGGCTGTGGGTTACAGCCGGGAAATCAGGAATGTGTTATTGAATCGGAATCTGGACTAGGTATATTATTGCGAAGTAAAAATACGTAATACCAAAAAGTAACAATTTGGTATCATGTGTGTTTCTATTGTCTGAAACTAGGTATTGATCAAGCAAAAATTGTTTAAATGTTTGAACTCCATTTATAAAGAACATACTTTCCCTCTATTATCAGTTTTTTAGACTGTGGTCTATCAGTTTATAAGTTAGGTCAAAGCATTTTATAAATATAGATTGAAGAATTTTGAAATGTAAGTATATGACAAACTTACGTAGCAACTCATACTGCGGTATCCATCTGACCTTCAGTATATTTCCCTCTAATTTCCCTTCATCAGGACTATCTTCAAACTTCCAAATAACTCTCTGTTTTAGTTTGGAGAGAGCTCTGACTATGATCTGCTCTTTGTACTTAGGTATTGACGCAGTCTTGATCAGTGAACCGAAACTCAGCAAAATGACGCCGTGATCAGATTCGTTTAGGAATCGTTGGAAATTCTGCAAAGGAAAATGCAGGTATCAATAAAATTAAAAGGGTATTCGGTTAAAGCAGTTTTGGCACAGGAGACATAATTACCTAATGAATTAGGCCTATGTGTTACCATATTTTAAGTTGGTACTTACGGGTGGAACAGTTTTCCTAGTATGGTCTAAATGCATCCCTCCAACTTCTACTAACCCGGGCAGTAAAGGACGGACACCATTCAAACTATGGAACACGTTCACAAGCATCATCGTTATATTCTTCCCCAAGTCTTGAAGATCTGGAATTTTTCTTTCAAATTGTTTCTCTATAATGGCTTGCTCTTTCACTTGGATGAAGTGGCGGTATCCTCTGTGAAAAGGTCATTTTTGCAGTGTAGTCAGAGGTCTCCATCGGCACGTAAGACGGATTGTAGGAAACCCCAATACGATCCGGACACCATTGCATTAAGCTGCTCGATGACAGCCCAATTACAGGAGCGTTCACACCGTAAACATAAGCCAAACCCAACATGCAATCACTATTAAAATTCTCCACTAAAATTACATCATACTCTTTTTTTAAAGCATCGGCTAAGGGTTGGAACTTCACTAACTTTGAGCACACTTCTAGAGCTAAATCGGCGAGAAAATTAATCCCCACTAGCTGCATGACTCCACTTAGCTCCAAACCTAATTGTCGTAATATTTGAACTGGATTTTCGAAGACGGAAAGATCGACGGTTTCCACTCTCGGGTACGCCAAACCTTCTAAACTAATATCGGTGTAGTTTGCGGGTGGATTTTTGATTGGAAAGAAAGAAACGACTGTTACGTGATGTCCTCTTTCTGCTAGGCGGCGCAGTAGTGGGTCGTAGACTATCTGGTGACTTTTCCCAGTGTGAGGGAAGAGTCCGAGAATGCGGGCAGCATCTGCATTCTGCAGTACCGCAGCCGCGGCAAGGTATACAACAAAGAGTGAGGGCATGGCGTGAGTTCCACGCGCCGTCGCGTTGTCTAAAACACTGAGTTAAGTATGTTACAACAAGGGACCAATTGAGACAATGTCAACCGCGATCAAACCAAGCTATCTTCAGAGCGTAAGCTAAGTACTTGATAGCTTATGTGAACTTGAACATCGTTTGAAAAAAACTTCCCGGAATATATTGAGTGCGTGAGTCTCACATGTTGCGTTTTAAACATCCGAGTTCAAACAGTTACGTTATGATACGCAAGGCAATACACGCGCCGAGGTATTTTCAGATCTTTCACGACAAAACACTGTGACTATGTACCTATACAAACGCAATATTGTAGAGATAATGTGGTCAAGAACAAGTTAAAAGGAAAAGTAAGTAGACATAACTTTAAAAAAAAATATGTTTTATTTGGATTGATTTTGTATTTCTTAGTTTGACCTAGATCAGACACTTCTAGGTGCTTCTAGCGATCATATATAATCCCCATCTGTTCCGTCAAAGGGACCAATCGGAAGTACCCGCATTAAATTAAATTAATTTAATTATTTAAGTAGGTAAATTATTTTGTATAGGAAATAGTAGACCGGCATTGCAAATAGATAACATTTATAAGGGTTCAAGGATGAGCGTGTCTTATGTAAGTACCTACGTAGTATGGCCCGGTACAATTTTGTTAGTGGTAGGTATACCATTTGTTTCAAATTATAAAGACCGATTCTTGTAACCTAAAATTCTATGAATATTTATTTAAATGTGTAGGTAGGTATATTTTTGCTCACGTTCCACATCTAGAACACACAAGAGCCCTATAGAGTATCTACTTACTTAATTATACTTCAATTAGGGTCAGTTCATTATTAGAATAAGTAAACATAATTAAGTGATACAGATAGGAGTTTTCTGCCAAGTTAAATAGGTTAAGTAACATAGATATTTACTAGCCTAGCTGCAAAATAAAACCAATAAAACTGTGATAAAACGATAAATTTATGTCCACAAAACTACGATTACTTAGCTAGGAACCTAAACATAATATAATTATTTCCTAGCAACATCGTTGCAATTAATTAACTAGATAATAATTTAATAAAATATTCTAACTAACTAAAGGATTGAAAGCAATTTGGCAATTATCTATCACTATTACTACCTAAACTCATTAATTCACAAAGCAGTCATTGGCACTTCACCTAACTCATCCATCATACCTAGTCAAATTTCCTAAATTAATGCATTTTTTCTTTGATACTTCCTCCACTAAACAGTCTAATTGCTTGTAGAAAAATAACTTTTAAAATTGCTATTAAAATGAGTAAAACTACTAGAACAGTTGCGATTACGTCTAATAAGGCCCGTTGGTAAAAGGGCATGTCTCTTGCTGGCGAATGTAGGGGGTCCGTGTGACCCCACCGGATCACCCTTTCAGTCCAGAATACGGCCGTGTCGAGGGGGCTATTCTGTCGGTCGTGCCAGATTTTAGATGCACGACGTGCGCTTGCTCGCATTCTGAAAATTTACAAATACATTATTAGGTACGTTTTGAATAATAAGTAGGTAGGTAGAATACAAGCATATAAAATTGACTGTAGATTTTACTTGTCTATTTAATATTAGTATATCTACTTAGCCAACCTTATAAATAGGTAATAGCAATAGTAGTAAGGGTACCTACCTACCTATAATCTTCTTTCCGTGTAGTGGTGTGGTGCATATAATAAAGTAAGCTTACATAATAAGCTTAATATAAAGATGAAAGAAGGTAGGTAACTATCTAAATAATATTACCTATATATTATAACAATTTATTAGTAAGATAAGACTAGTGATGGGATTTTACCCGGAAAAAAACCAAATTTGGGAAAAAACCCGGAAAAAACCCGGGGAAAATTCCCGAATGGGATAATATTCGGGTTTTTTCATATTTAGCATATGTAACGTCTAGGTAATGTGTAGATACATGTATATATCAAATAGTATGTACTATTTAAGTACTATTACTACTAATTAGAGCTAATGTAACTTTGTTTATCTTTATAATTCAACAAAAACGTTTTATTTACTCAATGCTACCTAATTAATTAAATAAAAATAAAATAAAATAATATATTTAAATAATTAAATTACATCTAGTGGAAATACACAAGAAATAGAATTTTGAAAAATTAATAATATACAGGGTGAACCATTTAAACGGGCCTTCAGGAGGATATCCTAAACTATAAGAGAAAGAGAAAAATGCTGAAAGGAGTTGCGTCCCCGATTTTGACAAAAAATAAAATGGCATTAATAGATTTTCGAAAAATGAATTACCCTAGCCAGGAATCGAACCGTGACTTTTTGCAAAAAAAATAAACACCATATATTATTGTACTGATCGATAGCGTTGCTGATAAATGGAAACAAACATAGTGTGGTAAATCAAGACAAATGCCTCATTTTTAATAAAAATATTAATTTTCACAAAAAAAAGAAATCTATCAGTTTCTTCATTTCAACATTTCTTTTCCATCCAAAGGTTGCCTGGAAGAGATCGCTTTTAGCGATAAGGCCGCCCATTGTACCTATATAATTGTTAGTTTTAAGTTTAATTTGTGACAAAAATGTGTCCATTTTGATTTTTCTGTCTTATTTTTAAAATTTTAATTTTAATATTACCTTTCTGTTTCTTTCGTACATTTTTTTTTTTAATATGTTATATTTATATGTATTATTTGGTACAATAAAGCATTAATCAATCAATCAATCAATCAATCAGTTGTGCATCACTGCTTACATCACACATCAAAGCTCATGCTTTGAACTGTGTGCGAAATTTTGAAACCAGAACATGTTCTGAAATGATGATAAAATCTAGCATTTTATCATCATTTCAGACCATGTTCTGCAAATCGAGAACAACGACCTACTCGATTTGCAGTCGTTCAAATCGAGTAGGTCGTTGTAATAGGTACGGGTAGAAAACCCACGAGTACTTGTACAGCATACTTGACTATTTCATATTTTTATTAAAAATTTACATTTTTCTCGATTTACCACAATATGTTTGTTTCCAGGATTTGATCTTTATCAGCAACACTATCGATCGGTACAATAATATAGGGTGTTTATTTTTTTGCAAAAAGACAAAGTTTAATTCCTGGCCAGTGTAATTAATTTATCAAAAATCTATTAATGCCATGTTAGTTTTTATCAAAATCGGGGACGCAACTCTTTTCAGCATTTTTCGCTATCTCTTATAGTTTAGGATATCCCCCTGAAGGCCCGTTTAAATGGTTCACCCTGTATACGCTGGCGCAAAGTATGTGCACATCGCAAAGTACCTATTTTTTGCTGAATTTGTTCTAAAAATAAAAATAAAGTATTTTTTTTAAGATCGTGATAATTACGTTAAGTAATGAAAATACCCGTCTATTGGGTTTTTTCCCGTTGGGTTTTTTCCCATTGCCCATCTCTAGATAAGACAGACCTTTGTCTGCAATTGATGCAAAGTTGTAGCTATCTATCTTTATTCTAATAAATATACCTAGTTGCAACATGGCGTCAATTTTATTTAAATAAATGCCGAACGCAATTTAATCTAACTAAACAGCATTACCTAAGTTTTGTAGGTAAAAGATTCTAAAAAAACCTTCTCCTATTTCCTATCTCTTTCCGTCTAAAAACGATTATTTTAAGTAGGTACCTATAAAAAACTTCGTTGACAGACCTCTTATCAACGAAGTTTTAAATAAGATAATAAGCTTTTAGACGGAAAGATAATAGTAGGTAGGTAGTTTGCAGATGCACCGTCCGTGATTGTAGATTATACCTAGCTATCTAATTATACACAATCATGTAGGTACGATGTAGGTACCAGCAAAGACTATTGTATGTGCAGGTATAATAGGTACTAACCTTCTTAGTACTTTCATAGGTCTATAAAACGAGAAGAGTTGAACGCATGAGAGTCACGTTACATGATATGCGACTAATTGATAACCTTTAGCGGCGATATAGGAATGCCTACCACTTCAATTCAAGAAGCGGAAAACAATTAGAAGATAAGACCAGCGGTATAGCTGCACTGACTAGCCGCCATATAGCCCTTAAGAACGTGGCGACTGTTACTATTTCCATACACACTTAATACCAAAATAAATTATGAAAAATTTAGTTTTCTACCTTAATATCTATATTATTCGAATATTTTGGAAAACCTTGCGGTGGGGACCCTTTAAAAGTAAAATCTTAATCCGAATAATATCGATATTAAGGTAGAAAACTAAATTTTTCATAATTTATTTTGGTATTAAGTTTGTATGGAAATGGTAACAGTCGCCACGTTCTTAAGGGTTCCGTACCCAAAGGGTAAAACTGGACCCTATTGTTTCCGTTTTGTTTTTCTTTCTTTGTCGTCTTAGGTTGTGTCCTTTGATAATAAACTTTTTTCTATTGTAGGTACGTACCTAGGTAAGTACTGCTCAATAATATTTTTTCACTACTAGGGGCTTTAGGTACCTGTCCTATATACGGGTACCTAGTCGGCTACCTACCTAGACCGCAGACATGTATTGACACGGACAGTGGAGTCCCGGTAAAAGGGGGACCCGTTTATTCCACTTTGATCACCTGGGTGATATCACCCAGGTGATTTCAGTCGACATAAGTAGTGTCCTCAAATCACCTTGGAATCATATCACCCAGGTGATTAGTGTCCTATGATCACCTTGGAATTAAATCACCCAGGTGATCAAAGGCGACTTTTATTTTCGTGGAGTGGACTTTTATCACCTACTAAACCATGCTAATAAAAACTTTTAAATTAACACACAATTTAATATTACCTAACTTCTAATCTAAACAAAGTGGAATGAACCTAAGAGACTTGACATTTTTTTTTACCCTTTGGTTAGGTATAGGTTAGGTTAACCCAGTGGGTTAACCCCAATAAATCAATATAAAATATGACTTACTCAGCACTAAGCACATACTGCAGACTGTCATACAACGACTTCTCAGTGAGATCGGCGTAAGATACCGTCTTTCCGAAGCCGATCTCCGTCGCCTGCGCACCGTTCAGCGGTTGGTCTCCAAAGAAGGGAACCACCAGCATCGGCTTCCCGGCTGATATGGCTTCAGTCATGCCGAGGAGACCACCGTGTCCCACGAAGGCTATTACTTTTGAATGTCCTGAAATTAGTAAAATAACCTGTTAGGATTATTCAAATACTATGTTTGAGAGTTAGGGTTACTTTTAGCTGCAGATCATATACCCGCCTACGATTTCCATCACCTTCCCTATCTCATAATTTTTGTCTGCAATTCCTGAACAAGGAGCATGTTTGAGTCAATATTTAATCTTAGAGAATAGCTTAGCTATATACATACACTAGCTGCGTCCCGCGGTTTACCCGCGTAAGTCCCGATCCCGTGGGAATATCAAGATCGAAAGTAGCCTATGTTACTCAGGGTGAATGTAGCTTTTTAATGGTGAAAGAATTTTTAAAATCAGTCCAGGCGTTTTTGAGTTTATTCATTACAAACATACGACACACACACACACACACCGATACAAATATTTCCTCTTTATAATAATAGTGTAGATGCAGAGCAAATGAGAAAAAAATCGTAGCGAAAACGGACTAGTCTGTGTTCCGATATTTTAAGGAAGACGGGCTGAAAGTCGTACTAATCTTCTTTAGTCCGGTTGGGTCTATTTTTAATTTTATCTAAGGGTTGGGTTAGGTTAGTGAGCTGAGCATGCTATATTCAGCTTCTCTACATTTAGATCGCATCGTCATAACATAAAATGACGATGCATTATCTATCACTACCATCTGGTAACATGTGGTCAAATATGGGTCAAATGCTTCCCTATCGATTACAAAAAAAACTCGTCGGTCGCTTATTATCACAACTTGCTGATAGGACTATTTTCTATTCTATGGTGACATTTAGAAAATACTAGCTGACCCGGCAAACGTTGTTTTGCCTTATAAATTATAGATAATTAAATTTTTCCTGAATTTTCTTTGCTATAAACCTCACGGAGCCCGAGACCTTTCCAACGAATGCAAAACCGTGGAAATCGGTTCGTGCGTTCTGGAGTTATAGCGTCAGGAAGGAAAACCCGACTTATTTTTATATAGTAGATTACTTAGATAGGTACTAGCAGTACTAGCCGTGGTTTCACCCGCGTAAGTCCCGATTCCGTGGGAATATCGGGATATAAATCCGGCCAAGCGCGAGTCGCACTTGCGCACCGAGGGTTCCGTTGTCATGTACGACTGCTTGCGCACGGGCAGTTTTCCTTTTTAGAGAACCGAACTTAGCTTTGGGGACCAGATCTGTCTAAAATGATAAATGAAAAATGATTCTTTTAAGTACAAAACTCCAAAAGTAGCCTATCTATTCCAGGTCTCTAGCTATCTACATACCTACTGAGTTTCATTGCAATCGGTTCAGAGTGAAGGAGGTACAAACAAACACACTCACAAACTTACATCGTCATAAATTAGTAAGACTAGATAGAAACCACTACGATTAGGTACTAAGAAGTTATACTGCTGACCGATTAGATATAGACATGTGCATTGTGCAGGTTTGTTTACCAAAGATTAACTTGAACACATCCCGGATAAGACCCAGCTACGGCGTCTTTGATGGAATTACAGTTAATCCATTAAAATCTCAGAATAACGTTACTATCTAGGCAAGCAATCACGGTTGGCCGCAGAGAAACGTGATGCCAAATTGTTATAATTAAATATTTACTGTAGTCAGCCTACTTTGGTCTGTGTTAGTAAGTACTAGGTAGAGGTAGGTAAAGTAGGTTTGTACCTACCTAGCTACTTATTATATTATGATACACTAGCGTCGTCTCGCGGTTTCACCCGCGTAGTCCCGATCTCGTAGAAATATTGGGATCAAAAGTAGCCTATGTTACTCCTCGAGAATGTAGCTTTCTATTGGTGAAAGAATGTTCAAAATCTTTCTAAATTTTATTTCTATTCTAATTAGAAAATGAAAAAAAAACAATACGTAGGGGCATAATCATGGCAAATATTAGGTTTTATGGCATAAACCTATTTGCTCTTATGTCTATCCAGGGAGGAAACAGTCGACTATGTTTGTATGGAGAAAGAGTAGACTGTCCACTTAACACAAACTTTCACACTACGGTACTTATTAGTTTGTAGAAGTTACCAAAAGTATATTTTTTTGTTTATCCGGTGTTGTATAATTTATTGCGTGTTAATAAAATACTTAGTACTTACTACCTACCTAATGTTGCAATTTTGTCTATAATACTTGACTACGTATAATATTGATAAGATATGTAGATATGAAGTAGGTACCTCTTTGACCTAATTAAAATAGTTATTTTACTAGACAAATCTTATCTATAAATATGATTAACATTAACCCATCATTAAGCAGCTATCTGATTTATAGATAAAATCTCACTATACCTACCCTATTTCAGAATCTTAGATAGGAAATGTAAACAAAAATCCTATACATTTATTTGAAACTGACAGCTCTTTATTTAACTTTTTCCTTTGATCTCAGTTTCTGAATTTTTCTATCTATACTAATATTATAAAGAGGAAAGATTTGTATTTGTGTGTGTGTGTGTATATTTATGGTGTACCTATGTCAAAAAATCTTTCACCATTAGAAAGCTACATTCACCCTGAGTAACATAGGCTACTTTTGATCCCGATATTCCCACGGGATCGGGACTTACGCGGGTGAAACAATCTAGTAGGGTGCTAGTAGAGTATAAATTAAAAAATAGCTCAAAATAAGTTAAACTTACTTAGCAATTCATACTGCGGCATCCATCGGACCTTCAATATATTTCCCTCCAACTTCCCCTCATCAGGGCTGTCTTCAAACTTCCAGATGACTCTCTGCTTCAACTTGGAGAGAGCTCGGACTATGATCTGCTCTTTGTAGGGAGGTATGGACGCAGTCTTTATAAGGGAACCGAAGCTGAGCAATATGACGCCGTGGTCGGATTCGTTGAGGAAGCGTTCGAAATGCTGGAAGGAAGACGGTGAAAAATATTCATGAAAGAAATACCTGCCAACCTACACACAGCCTACAGTACTATTTTATTAATTCTAGGGTATGATCTGACAATTAGGCTATTTGTATTTCACATTTTTTCTTCAGGAATATCCTATGTGTCAAATCGTAGCCTAAAATTAAAAAAAACTAAGTACATAGGGAACCGTTTGTCTAAGTGAAAGAACCATCATTTAACTGATGGAATTTTCTTATGCGATTTACGAGAGTCATTCAATCACACTCTAGCTAGCCGTTCAATTATCTACCCAGCACGGTTTAAAAGGAGTCAACAAAAGTAAATAACAACTTTCGCATTTTATAATAAGTAGGTATTCGCCGTAGTATTAGCACGTATTAGCATCGTATTAGTGAGATATTTGTGACCTAAGTGACTTCAAAGAAATTTCATAATCTGTGCTGTCTAAACTTTTGTTCAAATATTGAGATCTTATTAGCATAAAACGTAATATTACGACTGAGTTTAGTAAAAGTAAAATGATCGTTGTTATTCTTAGATGAAAACAAAAATGGTATTCGAAAAATGAGCTAGAAACACCTACATGCATTTTCATAAAATTATTGTATTTGTCTTTAAGAATGATTCAGGCTTTGTTAATAGGCAGAAAGTCATAAGGATGTCAAAAAAATAATCGCAATGTGACAGCACGTGCTCACGCGGCAACGGTTTGACATACGACTGAGGCTAGTGCATGGCTAGTGCGTCAGCTAGACGCAGTTTTATCGTCTCATTTTCCGAGACTAGGTACCTACCGTATCTTTTGTTATTCAGAAATTTCTTCGAGTAGTCGACAATACTCAGTCGACATAAAAGTATAATCCCACTATAAATATTGTAGGTCGGTACTTCAATGCGAAAGTTTAGATGTATTTTTGTTTGTGTTTCATAATCACGCAAAAACTGCTGAACCGTTTGCGATTAATCGCTTGGTATGCTGATAGCTGGAGATCTAGTTTACTTGTCACAGGCTACTTTTTGTCCCGATATTCCCGCGGGATCGCGACTTTTGCGGCTGAAACCGAGTGGCGCTGCTAGTAAGTTATAACTTCTTACTTCTTATAATTATCTAGGTGTAAATAGATATCTATAAGATAGATAAGTAGCGCGTGCAACACGTTACCTACCTGAGCAAAATCCACACATAGGTAAACAGACTTTGCCATGATTATTTTCTGCCCAGCATCATTACTTCCCTGGTCGTCAGTTTAAGTGTGGATTTTTGCACAGCGATAGGCAGGTGTTCGAACAACGCTGACGAGGGCACAGCTAATAAATATACCTAAAGTAAGTTATGCCAATTAAATAACTAAGGTAGGTACGATAATTTATGTAATTCACGGTCAAATTACTAAAAGAATTTAGGTGAATATGCCCAGGCGGGTAAATATATTATGGTTACCTAATTAATATACAGGTTGCACTGTGGCGTAATGAGCTAATGAGTGGATAATGTGCGTGCGAGGCAGGGGTCAAACCCTGAATTTCAGTTTTATATTCAAGCCCTATGAGGATTTTTCTAAGTCCGAGCTCTAGGCCACTAAAAATGGCCTAGAAGTCGAACTTAAAAAAACACTTTTATTGTGTCACGTCCACAGTTTAAGTCATAACACCGATTTTTAATCAACAGGAAACCCTATAGCTTTTTTAATAAACGTGTAGTAAGTTCGGAGTAATTTTACAACTCATCATTTGTCTGTCAATTTTAAAAGTTCTAGTCACGGAAAAAGACAAAGCATGTTCTCACTACTCCGACCTTACTCCACGATTCAAACCTAAAGTTCTCCCCGCGTGGTGGCGAAAAAACTGCTTGGTCCCTAGGAGGTTTGGTGTCAGACAGGCTGACCATTAAAATATTGGCAAATCAATTTGCAGTAGGTATGAACATTGAACAATGATGAATTGCATACTGCGCCGACCCCAAATTCTTTGGGGTGTAGCCCTGGGCTCCCGAGAGGGATGCAACCGGGAACATCTCTCACACGAGAAGACTCAACTTACTTAGTTATGTACTTAATAAGTTCGATTATGATGCCATACGACTAATTAATGAATGCCTACCTACCCCCTTTTGTATGTGCGTAGTTCTGTGACCCCAATGTATTGTTTTGACCACGGTATTAACCTCACTATGGCTTCATTGAAATAGTTACTACTACTAGTTAAAGTTGAACTAGTTGAACCCAACCTATTATTGTTCTTCGATCAATATAGGTCAACTTGTCTAGCTAAGTACTACAGCTAGGGGAGGAGACACAATTGCGGGACAACGTGACGCCACGTGACTAGGGAATAGTCTACCTACTCTTTTCTCCATACAAACTTTACTTGAAACGACTGTTTTTTCCCTAGATAAAGATATAACAAAAAATATGTTTATGCCATAAAATCTATTATATAGGTACTTATCTATCAGCCATGACCATAAATATATACGTTTCGTTTTGTTTCCGTATTCTACCTTATTCTAAATTTTATTTCAATTCTTATTAGAACATTTAAAAGGAAAACAAAACGTAGGGGCATGGTCATGTATATGTCAGATATAGGTTTTATGTTGTTTGGATTTATGGCATAAACATATTTGCCATAATGTTTTTATCCAGGGAGGAAAAAGTTGACTACGTTTGTATGGAGAAAAAGTAGGTAGACTTAAAATAAATAAATATTGCACGACGTTACACACAGCGCAATCTAGCCCCAAACTAAGCACTAGGCTTGTACTATGGGTACTAGACAACGGATATACTACATATTATACTTTTTTTTGTAAATACATACATTTGATACATAGAAAACACTGAATATCCCATGTCTTCGGACCGTGGTGAGTCCTAGGACATGTTGGTTTCCTTACGATGTTTTTCCTTCACCGTAAGAGCGATGTTATTAGCGCACATACCTTTTTCTTAAAGAAAAAGACATTGGTGCGCGGTCGGCCTGGATTCGAACCCACGACTCTCGGAATGAAAGCCGGGGTATCTACCACTAGACCAACACCGCTCTTTCTTTCCTCGCACACTTTCCTCTCAAGTATTAATGTCTACTTACTTAATGGAATAATTGATCTGCATATGTAGGTATATTGACAAAGGGACTTAGGTATGCGTCCTACTTGAAACCTTGATTCTAAACAGGATAAACAAGGGATTTCAAGGTGCGTGGACAGTGGACAGTATCATCAAGTTCTGAATAAGTTTTAAAGGTAAATATTCTTCTATTTCAATAAAGGTAAAGAAAATTGATTTATTAACTTATTTAAAGGTAAAAGATATCTACTCGTTGTAGTGTCAATTTCGAATGCCTAACCATATTAAAATTATACTTTTATCACGAGATTAAAAAACCACATCGGTTTTGCAAAAGAAAAAATTAGATTAGGTAAATACCTGCCTACTATACCTACGGAAGTTTATAAGTAGTATATCCGTTGTCTAGTACCCATAGTACAAGCCTAGTGCTTAGTTTCCGGCTAGATTGAGCTGAGTGTAACGTCGTGAAATATTCATTTATTTTTTAGTTAAAATGTGTACCTAAATGTAGATGTTGTTAATTGATAGGGGCGAATCCCCGGAAACTAACAATAAGTATATGTAAGTTGGGCATAGTACTAGCTTATACTTATTTATTATTCAATTTAGTACGTAAGTTCGGTTTTAAAACAATACTATTTTATTTTTAAACACGCAACTGAAAGCGCACTCCTGCTGCATTTCTGAGTTTAAAAATAAGTTGATGTTACAAATCGTAGCTATTGTTGGCCTGGCCAAATTCAGCTCACGACAGGATTGTTCGGATCAGTTATATGGAGTTTAGTCCCGAGAAAAGACGCTACGTCTGTTATGCCACGGGAAACAGGAAGTTGCATAGGTATGCCTACGTATGTGGTATTGTGTAGGTACTACACCAAGGTTGAAGCATGGCTTCGCGTGACCATGGCGCGTCGGGTGGGTGCGGGTTCGATTCCCGTGTCATACGAAAGTCTTCGCTAGTCACCGAACGTTCGATATAATGCAGGGTACCCTACCCGTGTCCCACCCAAAATAATATTAAAATTATTAAAGTAGGCGATATAGGGTTGGCCTTGTGAGAGGCACTCACTCTCACTATAATAACGATGTTGTTAAAACTTGTTTTTCGTTATAGTTTTCTCTACTTATACTTTCCATAGCTAGCTTTACGAGTTACTTTCGTTCGATGCATTCGTTTGACCTACATAATACCACAATACTTCCTATAAATCAGTAAGAAACAATCTTGTGAGTAGATGGTACATAAGTTGAGTGGGTGCGGATTTTCTTTGAGCCGTTTTGTACAAACGGATAACATTTTTAAGGTTTCTATTGTGCTTACTGCTGCTAGAGAAACTAGATAACTAACCTATGATGTATATACCTACCTAAGTAGGTATGTGTGAATACCGACTTAATCAATGCCTTAATAAATTTTAACAAATAATTAGGAACAGCCACTTACAATTTGAGGGGTAACTAAAATAAGTATAATTGAGTAGGTAGCTTCTAAAAAAATAAGGATTTTGAATGTGAGAGTTGCTTAAATTGTTTAAATAAATAACTTAAATTTTGAGTAGCGTTTCTGTATTCGGCCGATAATGTTATAATGATCAAAGCTGATCTGTTTTCATTGGTTTTATCTATTACTTAGTTTTTATAAAAAGGACCAAAATACACACTTTCTACACCTACATATAGGTACCTAAACAATTACAAACTCGACTTTCAGTCGGTAGCAACTAGAGTAAAGTAAATCAATTATCATTATCATGAAGTAGGTACTATTAGATGAACAAATCATCGTTAGGTACGCTTACGATAATATAATAATTGGTCATTCATTTTCTATAGGTAACCTACTTGTAAACCATGCAAAGAAATTGCAAATGCCATTCTTGTTTACACGTGCGAGTATAAAAATGCATAACTCACATAATATTGATTTTGATTAGGTGCAGTACAGTCTCGGAATGTCAACAAACAGCCATTTCTACAAAATAGGACCATAAAGATCTCTAAGTAATACCTATGCTTTAAAAATCAAGCTTATAATACGACGTGTGGTTACACAAGTTGAAGGTAGGTATATCGAAACAGGATACCATTCATAAAGTTATCCCACTCCACTTATATTATAAATGTGAAAGTTTAGTACTTTGTTATTGAGTAGGCAATGTGTAGGTTCACTTACAGAAGGCATAGACTTCCTAGAATGATCCAAATGCATCCCTCCAACTTCAACTATCCCGGGCAGTAACGGACGGACACCATTCAAACTATGAAACACGTTCACAAGCATCATTGTCATATTCTTCCCCAAGTCTTGCAGATCTGGAATTTTTCTTTCAAATTGTTTCTCAATTATGGCTTGCTCTTTCACTTGAATGGAGTGCCGGAACCATAACTTGTAATATTGATTTAGAAGACCATTTTCCACCCTCTGTGAGAATGTCATTTTTGCAGTGTAATCGCCGCTCACCATCGGCACGTAAGACGGGTTGTAAGAGACCCCAATACGATCCGGACACCATTGCATTAAGCTGCTCGATAACAACCCAATTACAGGAGCTTTCACTCCGTAAACATGAGCCAAACCCAACATGCAATCACTATTAAAATTCTCCACTAACACCACATCATACTCTTTTTTTAAAGCATCAGCTAAGGGTTGGAACTTCACTAACTTCGAGCACACGTCCAGTGCTATATCCGCGAGGGGACTGAACTCCAATATCTGCATAACTATCTTCTCTAAACCTAACAGTCTTAATAATTGGCTCGGATTTTCATAGTATGATAGATCGACCACTTCCACTCCTGGGCTCGCGATGCCTTCTAAACTGACATCGGTGTAGTTTGCGGGTGGATTTTTGACCGGGAAAAACGAAACAACTGTGACGTGATGTCCTCTTTCTGCTAGGCGGCGCAGTAGTGGGTCAAAGACCATCTGGTGGCTTTTCCCGGTGTGAGGGAAGAGTCCAAGAATGCGGGCTGCGTCTGCATTCTGCAGTACCGCGGTCGCGGCTACGTACACAGTGAAGAGTAGGAACATCGCGTGAGTTCCACGCGCCGTCGCATAGAACACTGAGTTTGTTATATCACAACAAGCGGTCGGCGGAGACGGTGCTTACAGCGATCGAACACTTGCATATAACAGAGCTATTTTCAGAGTGCAAGTTACGCGATAACCGATGTGAACGTAGGGATAACTTGGAAACGTTAAGGGCAAGGTTATAGACGTTACAACATTGAACTTCGTTCCAAGTTTTAATTAGCGACACTGACTAGTTATTTTTTTAAATGGGGGTAGGTAGGTTGCTTTTTTCGAACGACTTTATCGTACAGTAGACCTCATTTGGTCCAGTTCTACGTATAGTCCAGGTACCCTAACACAATTAAGAAAAACTAAACAAAAACAAACTTAATTAAATATCGAATCCTACCCAAGTACCTAAATTGTTTTAGATAGGTTTGATATGAAACTCTTTCCTGCAACGTTTCCTGCAATTTTAATAAATAAATAAATAAATATTGCACGACGTTACACACAGCGCAATCTAGCCCCAAACTAAGCACTAGGCTTGTACTATGGGTACTAGACAACGGACATACCTACTACATATTATACTTTTTTTTTTTTTTGTAAATACATACATATGATACATAGAAAACACTGAATATCCCATGTCTTCGGACCGTGGTGAGTCCTAGGACATGTTGGTTTCCTCACGATGTTTTTCCTTCACCGTAAGAGCGATGTTATTAGCGCACATACCTTTTTCTTAAAGAAAAAGACATTGGTGCACGGTCGGTCTGGATTCGAACTCACGACTCTCAGAATGAAAGCCGGGGTATCTACCACTAGACCAACGCCGCTGTTATTGCGGTCGATTGACCTCAAAGGGGTCAACGGTATCTTATCTAATATGTAAACAATGTTAGTCTTTTAAACTTTGACATATTATCATAATTATCATTTAAAATTTCAATAAACATTTTATATTTCGACAATTTGTAAGCATTACCTACTTTCCCGCCGGGTACTAAAGTTTTTGAAAGAATTTTTTCAAAAAAGCAGCATTACTTTGTTAAATTTCTATAAGGTTATATTAACCAATCTCTTTGAAAATATCATCAAAAATGGTTCAGCAACCTGAAAACTTATCCCTTTTAATAGACTTAAGTAACTCGATAGTAATCATTCGGTCAAGTTAGAGAACTAGGGTAACCTGAAAATACTCAACATTAGGTGAGCAACACACACAACTAAGAATCTATGAAAAGAAAAAGACCAAAGGTGAATGCACACTTATTTATCCGACCCGAACAAATCTAAGTTCTGGTTTTCATTCCAGATTGAGACAATTCGGTGCGATGTCATAGGTTTTATTACAGTTCATATAAATAAAGGATGCTACATCGTTTAGTTCGGCTCGGATTTAAAGTGTGCCAAGGGTGATTTATACTAGACCGGACCGTGTCCGGCCGGGGCGGTGACGGGATACTTTTGTATGACGATTGTAGTTTAAAACACATTATCACAAAAAAAGAAAAACCCCCATGTTTCTTGTGGTTTCTTCTCATCGAAGGGCGC
The DNA here is from genome assembly GCA_958496205.1 of Idaea biselata. Lineage (NCBI taxonomy): Eukaryota > Metazoa > Arthropoda > Insecta > Lepidoptera > Geometridae > Idaea > Idaea biselata. The sequence goes on from OY292397.1 coordinate 2,473,987, forward strand.
GTTCCGAAACTACACTAAAATCTCGACATTTCTAAACGATCATGTATAATTTAAATACACTGTATTGAATTGAATTGAATTTTGCCTGAAATACATTGTTTTTAATGAATAAATATATTTGACTTTGACTTTGAATGAAGACAGGACAGACGCGGCACGGACAACATGCAAAACAAAAGTTGTCTTCATACAAAAGCCAGATATAAAATATAAATCATCCTTAAAATATATAGGAAGTTATTAGTTCATTTTGCATTTAGCATGTTAGTCTTTTGAATACCAATTCTGTATTTCAAAATTACCTAAGTAAAGTAAAAGTTATACAATCATATTGATAACATTTTTAATTAAGTAAGCTACTTATGGAAATTGTTATACGACGTTGGTATGCAGAATTATGTATTTGTCGTAAAAAATACTAATTAGAAATCGAATTCTAACGTTAATTTTTGGAACGAATTTGTATGTAAGATTTGAGAACGTTATTTTCACCTACCGGATATTGCCCGAGCATGCGAAGCGTCCCTGCTTCAAGTGTGGCAAAATTGGCTTTCTGTGTCTGTTGGTTGCTTGTCTTTCAAAGGTCGTAATTTTTAAAACGATTTTAAGTCGGTTTGCAGATTGTATGAACCATTTTATTTATGTGATTTCTCCCACAAAGGGGGCTATAAGATATCTCCGCCGCACTTTGAAATCGGTTTTCATTGTGTATGGTCTAAAATCTAAAACGACGCACAACAAACTAGCTGATCTTGTGACCTACATCTGCACGCCTAACAACAGTTCATTTACCTTTAAATGCACTTTATTGTTACAATATGTAATATTTAGTGAGTAAGTATCGCAATAGACTTAGGACAATAAACATCTTCTAACTAGAAAATTTATTTACAAGGAAAAATAGCATTCAAAAATTTTCAATTGCGGCGAGGCTTGAACTCGCGTCTTTGGGTCGGTACCCCAACGTCCTTACCAACTAGACTACGCAAGCTCATAAGCTCGCAAGCTCTAGTTGGTAAGGACGTTGGGGTACCGACCCAAAGACGCGAGTTCAAGCCTCGCCGCAAGTGAAAATTTTTGAATGCTATTTTTCCTTGTAAATAAATTTTCTAAACAAAATAGCCTTGAGCTACATACAAAAATTAATAGAAATTTATATCTTCTAACTAAACTATCATCCTGAGTTTTAACTAACTACTACTAAGCGTGCTCCATACATAACTACTTTAATAACTAAACGCGTACATTCACAACTCGGTGAACTGTACATCAAATGGTCCTTCGAGCCGGATTGAAAGGTCATTTGATTTTTTAGGGTCCCGATTCCGTGAAAATTTGTTAGTCGCTAAGTACCTATAGCGACTACGATTTTTACTGTTACCTAAGTATTGAAGAGTTTATTATGAAAGGGTGGTTTCAACTGCGTACCTTGTAATTAAATGGCCTGGGTACCAAGTTTCATCAAGATTGGTTAAGAAATACGACCTGTAGAGGAGATGATACATACAAGCATACTGACAGACTAAAGCACATTAAGCCAGACTTGAATCAGAGACGCTTGGCTCGCTCGGTCAATTAGGATAAACTCCCAACTTGGGAGAATTTAGACCACAATTTTCAAATCACTTGGGAGTCCCAAGTGGTTTGAAAATTGTGGTCTAAATTTGTTCTAGAGTAACCAAACCACAAAATAAGTTAAATAATGGTTAAATATCAGTTTTAGATATTTAACTGGAACGGTTATTTAATTTCCGCCATTTTTTGTTTGGCCGACTCTTACCTACATTTCACAATTCTCTTTTCCGCGCAATAAATCTGCGATATTGGTCATTCAACGATAACTAGAAATTGAAAGTAACTAGGTAGGTACCGACAAACAATAAAAGCAAATATCAATCAATTCGCTTTGCTTTCGAGAAACGGCAACTTCGTCTATTATAGCTGTGATTATAGATAGTCTTGGTTTTTTTTTTGCCAAAATCTAGTTTTATAGCGTAACTAGTGTTGCCGTTCGTTACTTTCATATCAATACATAGGTACCTACTAGGTATCGATAGGCCTATCAATATTATAGTTAGAAGATTTTTGACATTAGCTATCGGGATTCTATTTCATGATTGTTATTTTACTAGTCGGCTAATTCTGCCGACTAGTCGGCCCATCACTAATACTTACTTACCCACAAACTTTTGTATTTATAAATAGTAGGATTCTATTATACAGAGTGTTCCCAATATACTGTGGCAAGCTCAAGTTGTAACTAATCAACATCTTACCAACAGACGCCTTCCCCTTCCAATTGTCAAAATAAAAACAATACCCTTTTGAATATTTAAATATTAAACATTTATTTATCAAAATACTACAATCATAACTAAACATACACACCATTTTGTTCACTGAAGACAAAGATATTTAAAGTTATAGCCGAAAAGAGAAAACATCTGTACCGTGACGAGTTGCGACAGCAACGCCATCTAGCCCTAGACTAGGCAATTAATCTTATGTTATGGAGGCCAGCACTCGTATAAGTCTATGTAGTTGATAACTCCGTTTTATTGGTATTATGCAATACATACATTGGTGCTTGTTTCGTCAAAGCAGCAATGTACTACTAATACTCAGTTATACTCAGTTAACAACGAAATAAATAATACGGAAACTAAAAACGGTTAGAATACTTATATTCACTTAAATAGGTAAGTATGCTTAAATAAAATACTTAAACGACTAGTATTATAAATGCGAAAGTAGCTCTGTCCGTCTACGTTTTCGAGCCTGTAGGTACCGCTAAAATGATTTCACTTAGCGTGATATTGCTGAAAAGTAAGGCGTCTTACAGCCAGCGAGTGAGCGTACGTGAGTCGGCTATTTTCACGCTCAAGAAACGTACCAATTGATACACATTCCGTTCCAACAAAATAGATGCACATTATATTACTAGTTCGTCCATCATTGACTGTTCACACAGCCGCTAGCCGGCGAGTACTCGCACCGCAAGATTTACTCGCTCAGCGTCTTTTATGTTCAAAAGATTTGAAAGAAGAGCCCGGTGACAAAGCTATCACTGTCTTATCGCTGTGCGCCAACTAGTTTCTAGCGCTACTCGCCGCTCGATTCTCGCGCCCTGTCGGACATCTGCCTAATATTTACTAATCGAATGGTGTGGTCACAGCAGGAATATTATTCGACATTCTCGTCCCTGACAGACAAGTGCTTCACGCTTGAGTATAACAGGTTAGGTTAAGGGCGCATTTTTACTTGATCTGCAATAACAGGTCAAGCACTTTGCAATAACAGCTCAAGCTAAAAATGCTAATAAATGAACTGTTATGTGCCAGTTATGCTCACTTGCTTGAAAAAACTGGCCAACTTAGTTCACTTAGCCGTAGACAATTGGTTATCTATAACATTTTAATCAAGTTCAATATTTAGCCAAAAAAGAAAATGTTCAGGTGCTCTCTCTATTCCAGTATAACTTAAACATCTTAAATAAGACACTTAACAAACGAAATTAAAATTACCTTTATACTAATAATAAATTAATTCTCTTGAATCAGCACTACTATCATTCTGTAACAAAAGAAAAAAAAATACATTGAGATGTAATATTTTTATCCAGACTAAGAATTATCATCATCTTACTAGAAGGTATTCCAATCAATTAGGAGTTGATTTAGCATGTCTTCTTCCTCTTCCATTCTTCTCTACTAGCCGTCACCTCATCATTCACATTCAACTCTCTCATATCCTGTCTCACACAGCCCATCCATCTTTTCTAAATAATATCCACACTAACAATATTAAATACCAACACCAGAAATTAATAACGAATTTGTCAATTAATTGGAAATGGACCCTTAAAATAATTAGATTTATTTTGTACATTTAAAAAATACTGTTTTTTTATCTACAATTCACCTACGTAAGTAGGTGTTGTTGAAATCGGTCCAATAGTTTCAGAGACTCCCAATATACATACATACAAACCAATGATACCTCTTTATAATATTAGTTTAGAAGTATAGAATAATTTTAAAAGACTATCATCAAGGTTTTCAACAGTTATTGTTTCTTAAAACCTCTGAACTTGAGTTTTGCATACAAAAGAAATCTCAGCTCTTTAATATTCAATTTAGGATGTTTGACATCAGCAAGTATGTACATTGACTAATTCAGCAATTCTTATAATTGATTAATTCACTTATATTATGGTGACTAGATAATGTACTCTACATTATAATTGTTTAATTTATGAAAGCTACTACTTTGCCATTTGATGGCAGCTGGAATGTACCCATTTTTCCTTTAAGTTCAAGGTGACAATCCTAGTAAAACACTGGAGTTACGATCTCTATGCATATAACAGTGCATGGTCAAACCTGGGCCAGTATGTTACTGCTTTGAAAGATGTTAGAGAGGCTTATATTAAAAATTGAGACAACAAAGACTGACAAATAATAGTAGGACATATGAGTAACTGTGACTTCACTTACCCATATAGATAAAAGAAGAATGATAACAGATAAAATGCAAGTTTGATCCATCCTTCCCGTTGGCACATCGTCAATACGTCAGCATTCATTATGCTTGTTGGATCATACAGCCCCGGCCCTGACATCACTGGCCTTGTGTAGTATCTAGAAACAGGTCACAGAATACTTTTAGTAATCGAAAATTAACCTTTATTATGACCTGTACAGTGAAAACGAAGATGATAATGACTTCATTGTTTTCTAATGCAATTTTCTTGGTATGTAGGTATTAATTAGCTTGATTCATCATATTAGTACATGATTATAAGTTTTATTGTCCTTTTAATTTTAGCCTATTTTGTCCCACTGCAGGGCAAAGGTTCGCGTCTAGTTTATTAACCCTTGGAAACGTAGGGAACTGCCCACGGTTCGGTTTCATTAGATGATTGTTTGTTTAAAGGAACAAAGTAAAACAAAAGTAAATTAATTATATGCAAAAACCCATTATAATTGAAATCAAATCTACTTATGAAATAAAATAGGTAGGTACCTAAGTATAATATAAATAAACATTAAAATCAACCTGAGTAAGTAAGCTCATTCAATTAGAAGAGAATTTTAAGTGATATTGAATAAATGTATCTAAATAGAATCTTACTCGTAGGTATGTACGTACAATGAATGAATTAAGATTTTATTATCTAGCTAGATTCTCACCTGTGTATATGATAAAGGATCAATGGAATGTTTATTAACAGCGAAAGCCATTCTCCCGACAACAGGAATAAAACATTAATAAATAAATGTAAAATATATTCCAATAACACTAGCTGAAACAAGGTAAATAAGGATTAAATAAGGAAAAAGACTCGATCAGTTCGAGGTTAGGAACAAAAGATAGGTAGGTACTCACCGGGTTGAGACTATTACATTGATCTATTGGATTTTTGTAATCAGTTTTGAGTTCATCAAAAGCTATAACATGGAATATGGCAAAGAATATTAGAAATGCGTCTACAATTAGCGCGATAATGTACGAAATTGCAGCAAATTGAAACGCCATTTTCGCAAGTTTTAGAAATAAATGACAGATTCGAAAACCAGCACTGACACTGACAGATTTTGAAAATGACTAATTGACAGATTTATTTTTGTTCCCTATGCAGACAAAACAAAAATCCTTGTCAACACTATAGTCTTCGACGTTTTTCACTTTCATTTGTATACAAAAAACGTAGGACTGTAATGTAAAACAATACAATACAATCAGGCTTAAGCATTGTAATCGGATAATGGCACAATTAGGAGTATAAGTGTTCGGTGCACAATACGTAGAGAGAGTAGGGTAATGGAGCTATAATTTAAATATCGCGTTTTCAAATCATGCTTCGATCTATATTTGTGATTGAAACATTCTTTGCACACGCATCTGAAAAACTGTGACAAATGACAGGAGAACAACTCATGGTTACAAATAATCGACCGAATTAAAATGGTTACTAGATCTGTCATTTCAGTACGATATATTTATTTTGATATCATTTTGAAAAAGGTTGGGTTCTAGAATTGTGTTGTGTTCTAGGAGTAAAGTGTTCGGTGGTTGTGTTGGTAAAAAAGCGACTTATCTACTCGCTCAAGTTTTATTGGGTTTTTGGGGAAAATTACTATGTGTTTAGTCTAATTAAGTATTTAAAATAAATAGGTTAAAAGAAAATGAAGCATTCGTGGTTTGTTTTTGCTAATATAGTAGGTTTTGTGCTGTGTATTGAACATGATTTTAAAGGTTTCGACGATAGTATATTATTTGCATTAAAGTGGCCCGGTAAGCCTGAATCAATTGAAAACCTAGTAGAGGGAGAAACTAACGAGCCTCAGGTATAGTTTATTAATGTATTTCATAAGATCCACACCAATGTTTGCTAAAAAACATCGATCTATAACGTGGCACATACAAAGCTTAAATTCATTGGAAAACCTTTAGTTACTTAAAAAAAATGCTAATGGCAGTGTTGAAAATCCATCCTTTGTCGCTGCTGCCCAATAGCATTAAGTAGGTATGGTTGGACGCAAATATAAGTATTTATGCAGGAGATATTTATTTACCCTAGACATTTATTGTGTAAAAGTCTACATGGAATGGCCAAGGTTCAACTAGAATTAGTATTAATGTAGTATATTCACTACCTAGTCCCATATAACAAGCCTAGTTTGGAGCTATGTGCAACACCGTGTAATTTCTGTTTACCTTTTTATTTCAGCTACCAAAAATTCAACCAAGAATCGAGTCACTGAAAGTGCTAACAACAAACTCGGAACAATATGAATGCTTAATCCCTGAACTGAAGGTAGAAGACAACATTAACATACAGGATTATGAAGGTGCTTCACCGATAGATCTGTTGAAGCCTCTATTTAGTCAGAAGATATGCTCGTATAGGTTGGAGAGTTATTGGAATTACGAGGTCTGTCATGGGCGGTATATTAGGCAGTATCATGAAGAGAGAGAAGGTAAATCTTTATATCATAAACAACATAGTCACTTTCTGCATCTGTTTTTAGCTACCATCAACAACCACACAACAAATTTTTCTCCAAAAGGTTTTTTAACCTACTAATACTATAAATGTGAAAGTTTGTATTGTTGTAAGTAGATGAGTATATTGCAATGAAACTGGGCATGTAGATAAGTGGACATCTAGATTAACACATTATCACAATATTTCCTCAGGAACAGGGCTTACATGTTTGAAACCGCAGATTGCAGCTATAGCTACTTATTATTAAACAATTAATTTCAGGTAAACAAATAAACCTCCAAGAATTCTTCCTCGGCCATTGGAGTATAGACAAACAAACGAAGCTAGAAGCTGACATCAAAGCAGCTCAGGAAAATAAAGAAACCCCAAAGTCAATCAAAGTTGATGGAGCAGCGCTACCTTATGTGGAGATGGCTATGGATGATGGTAATCATTTCTAAAATTTAATCTAACAAGAATCTAATTAGGTTTAAAAGGAAAAATACATGCGGTTTATTTTTCCTTTTTAATCCACGTGGGTGAAACCGCCAGATGCAGCTATTGCTTATGTTTTGGATCTCTTTCATTCATCAACATAAAAAGGCTAAAAATAATAAAAGGAATGCTATAAAAACTGAATAATAAGCTTAATTTGTATTCCACCTAGTGAAAAAGGGTTACAAAAATAAAAATTGTATTTTCCAGGCACCCTCTGCGACCTGAGCGGCAAACCACGCCTCACTAGAGTCCGCTACGTCTGCTATTCCCCCGGAAAGCACGAAGTGTACTCATTCAAGGAAACATCGACCTGCGAATACGAAATCATAATCCTATCGCCCTTACTTTGCGAACATCCTCAGTTCAAGCTGAAAGATGTAGGAGAGAATATAATAAACTGCCTACCTTTGGGTGAAGCCTCGAAGAAACCGAGGAATTTGTTGAAAATGGAAGCGGATAGCTTGAGGTTCCATCATCAGAGTATTAGACTAATGGGGGTATGTATTTTTAGTAATAAAAAGTATTGAATCCTACATGTAAAGGTCTGAAAGTCTGTGTGTATGTTTGTTGCGCCTTCGTGTGATATCCGAACCGCTGACTTCTGAACTCTGAACCCATTGCAATGGAATTAGGTAGATAGCTGAAGATCTGAAATAATACATTTTTCAAGCGTCGGCGAGTGAAAAACATACAACGGCATATTTAGCTTGTATGCCAGTAGGTACTTATTTTATAGTAAGTCTTTATAGTTTGTCTTTGAAATAGTTAGTAGAAGTTTGTCGATTAATGCTATTGTTTGAGTTTGTGTGTGAAATAGTAGGTACTTTAAATTGCACTAACAACCTCCTCCCCTTTTATTACAGAACGAAGACTTAAGCATATTTTCTTATTTTGATTGCTCAAGTATCATCAAAAATCCGCTAATGTCAAGATTTGAACCCCTACCCCTCGCTTGCCCAGCGAGTGCGCTAACCATTGCCCCTCCATTATCGGGGTCCCCGTGTGACGCACTTGCTTGACAAGGGGCATGGGTTTGAACCCTTTCACGGAAAGGTTTTTGATGATACATTAAATGTATCATCAAAAACCAACACTAGTGCGCATAAGCATCGCCGCACGCATATTCTTTTATCGACGCATTGATTAATGTTGCTTGATTTGAATAATAATTTTTAGATATAAATGTTATTGTATATTGTATGATAAATTTAGTGCAAATTGTAACGTGAACCAATTGTAAATTACATTTCTATATTAACTTTCTATGAGTGTATATGCTCACATTTAGATTTATACGCGTAATACTCGTAGCAGATGTGTTTTAATTTCGGGTCCGTAATTTTTATGCGAAAAACATATGCTCGATTCATGGATGATCAACTTTTTGCCGAAAATCGCTACATCGAATGAACAATTTATCGAAAATTTATTGATCAAGGGACTGCTTTTTCGAAAGTTGATACAAATGTTGTCATTAAGACCAAAATGTTGCCTATCTAAAACGTTCAACAACTGTGAAGTCTTAAATCTCGATGTATCGGAAACCATTGACCTCATCCATATTTAAAATAATTAATAACAAGTTACAAACATGTACACCTATTTATTTATATGTTGTCTAAAATCTATAAAAAAATCTCCAATTAAAAATAAATTTAAGAAAGTATTTAATACAAATAGGTAACTGCAAATAGTATTTAATAACGGGATATTTATCTTGTTTAATATTTTACCAGAATTACACAGATTACTCGTCTATTGCGTTCGTTATTGCGATGTACAATAACGTAACGCCGTAGGCGAGTTATGTTCCGTTCACACAGACCGGCTCGGAGAGGAGGGCAGATTTTTAAGACATTTAAAACAGAGTTTTGTATTATTGTAAGGGTTTGCTCTCAAGCAATCTCAATAAAAGAAATGACATGTAAAAATAAACATTATTACAATAGTTCAAAACTGTTTAAAAAGCATAAAAAATCGACTCTCCTCTTCAAACCGGTCTGTGTGAACGGACCCTTAGGGAGAAGACACTTTTAAGGATATGGCAGTGTTTGTGGACGTATTAGTTACATTCCTAAAACTACCTATTAATGTAAATTTCACAATTTCAGCTTCACAGTTGTTGAACGTTTTAGATAGGCAACATTTTGGTCTTAATGACAACATTTGTATCAACTTTCGAAAAAGCACTCCCTCGATCAATAAATTTTCGATAAATTGTTCATCCGATGTAGCGATTTTCGGCAAAAAGTTGTTTCGCACTAAAGTCCATTCGAACAATCGTTCAGTCGATCATCCATGAATCGAGCATATGTTTTTCGCATAAAAATTACGGACCCTTTAATTTCTCGATGACATCATCAAAAACAACAACAACAAAGATAAATTTTATCTTTGTAAAATGTTTCAACCGTGGGATGTTTAACCGAAGGGTTTATCACATATTTATCTTTAAATTCACACGATTTGTTAACATAGTTACATTTTCCTGGGTCTTAATCGCGTATTATTATTTATTTTTAACCGACTTCCAAAAAAAGGAGGAGGTTCTCAATTCGTCGAAATATTTTTTTTTTTTTTATGTATTTTCCCCGATTACTCGAAGATGCCTGGACCGATTTGGATAATTCTTTTTTCTTACCTCGACTTTTCAACCACCCACGGTACAATGGTCTTGGTCGCGAGGGGTACCTACACGAGGTAAGAAATAAAAAATAATACACCACTAAGACCCTGGAAAATGTAACCACATATTTCTCGTCTGCCCGAAGCCTAGACTTCGTACCCTAGTCTTCGTTTTGAAATAAAGGGGCTTTTGTTTGTACCGTTAATTGATTTCTTGTTAGAGCTTTATTTTTAGAGTAGATAAGCACTATCTCACGTTGGCAACCATCTCATTTTACAAATATCAAGGTTACTATTTACTTTCGTTGTATGGAGACGCTTCGACTCGCTCCAGTGAAATTGTTTATCTATGTGTGTGTTACAAAATATTAAGTAAGCTCTGGGGGGTTTTCTGTAAATAATTGTTCAATATTTGATTTCAACATCATTACAATTGCAAATAATACACTCAAAATGAAACGAGAACTATCGTGCAACTAAACTACAATCAAAACGTATTGATGCAAAAATGTATGGAAAACGGTATTCTCCAAACAACATTTTATCGAAATTTTGTTTGGAGAATACATTTTTCATACATTTTTGAGTCAATTAAAGTTTTGATTATAGTTCAGTTGTGAGTTATAATAGCATACATAAATAGTACAAGTAGTTAAAGCACAATTTACTTAATTGTTAAAAACTATTTTAACTCTGTTATAGTTTTATAACCGAGTATTTTGTTTGCTATTGAAATAATGTTGAAATAAAATTTTAGACAATGTTATCACACGAATAACCCCCAGTTTCACTTAAAGTTTTAATCGGAAAATGGCGTATTTTCATAGTAGGCACCTAGAAAAGTAACGAGCTATTTTGAAGTTGATATATTTTTGACCCATTTTGAAAATCTCACACATAGTGTAGCTGCTTAGTTAACATTGTGTTTGCATGTTCATTGTTCAAGGAACAAGATCCTAAGGATGTGCTAGCTGTGTTGAAAGTTGAAAAAATCAATAAGGTAATGTTTATTTTAGCGTATTTTGAACTTTATTGCTTTCGCACATAGTTTGTTTTAGCTTGTGTTGAATGTATGTTATTTTATATTCTATCTATATAAAATTCAAAATGCTGATTGACTGACTAGCTGCCTGTAAGGAATATGCATGAAGAAGTCCCTCCCTTCAGGGGAGGGACTTCTTCGCCTTCAGGGGTATCCCCCTAGAGGCTATCTCTTATTATAGTTTAGGATATCTCCTAAACTATAAGAGATAGCGAAAAATGCTGAAAGGAGTTGCGTCTCCGATTTTGACAAAAAGTAAAATGGCGTAATTAGTTTATTGAAAAAATCATTAACTACCCTAGCCAGGAATCAAAACTTGTCTTTTTGCAAAAAATAAACACCTTATATTATAGTACTGATCGATAGTGTTGCTGATAAAGATCAAATCCTGGAAACAAACATAGTGTGGTAGATCGAGAGAAATGTCTATTTTTTAATCGCTATCTCTTATAGTTTAGGATATCCCCCTGAAGGCCCGTCTAAATACTTTTTGTAAGTATACACTTTTTTTGTAAATACATTCTTATGATACATAGAAAACACCCAGACCAGATCCAAATATTTATTTTTAAGCATAAATACCTGCACTCGGCGAGAATCGAACCCGTCGGGTAGGCCCGACTGCAATGCTTCTGCATTGCAACCCCCCCAACGCGCCACTGAGGCGCCACTAATAATAATAATGAACCCGTACTAACAATTTGTGCCTCATTCCCAGGACGGTGAAACCCACTTGAAGTTCGAGCTGCATCCCCTTAACGAAGACTTTGACCTGACGGAGTCTGCAGCCCCCGCGCTGCCCACCAGCCCCGCAGCCCCCCGGACTCTGCCCCACATCACTGACGACTCGCCTGTCCGGGCCTTCTTGAATGGAGACAACTGTCTTAATGGGGTAAGCATACTGTCTTAATGGGGTAGGTATACTGTCTTAATGGGGTAAGCATACTGTCTTAATAGGGTAAGTATACTGTCTTAATGGGGTTAGCATACTGTCTTGATGGGGTAAGCATACAGTCTTAATGGGGTAAGCATACTGTCTTAATGGGGTAAGCATACTGTCTTAATGGGGTAGGTATACTGTCTTAATGGGGTAAGCATACTGTCTTAATGGGGTAAGCATACTGTCTTAATAGGGTAAGTATACTGTCTTAATGAGGTTAGCATACTGTCTTGATGGGGTAAGCATACAGTCTTAATAGGGTAAGCATACTGTCTTAATGGGGTAAGCATAGAACTGAACTCACATACCTTTAAAAAGATGAATCAACATTTGAACGTCGTTGTTAGAATGCTCGCCATCTAGGTAATCTAAGGGGATCTCAATAAAGAATCATTAACAAGAACTAATTCAAAACTACTAAATGTAAAAATAGGAATATTTAAGTAGAAATATTTTTATATTAACTTAAATTCAATCCATCTCGGGGTGGGAACTCGCGTGGTGTAGTTGAATAAGACGCTGGGGTTCTGACGCGAGTTCGAGTCTCGCCGCGAGTAAAATTTCGGAAATGTATTATTTAAGTTTTATAAGTTTTTTTCTTCTTCTTTATTTTATTCTTTCTATAGATTATTGCTCCAGTTCCACTATTGTTCAATAATAAATATGCGACCACGTAAATCACATGATTACTGCAAAAAAAAAATACAAAAAAAAACCTCATGACTTTCTTGTGCCTTCTTCTCATTGGAGATCGCGTTCCGAAGACACAGTAGATTACATTATAATAACTGACATTTTTAAGAGATATCTTGCTAATATCCAAATGAATAAACGTATATTTTGATTTGATAAAAAAAATACAAAAAATACCTCATGAGTTTCTTGTGTCTTCTTCTCATTGGAGATCGCGTTCCGAAGACACAGTAGATTACATTATAATAACTGACATTTCTAAGAGATATCTTGCTAATATCCAAATGAATAAACGTATATTTTAATTTGATAAAAAAATACCTCATGAGTTTCTTGTGTCTTCTTCTCATTGGAGATCGCGTTCCGAAGACACAGTAGATTACATTATAATAACTGACATTTCTAAGAGATATCTTGCTAATATCCAAATGAATAAACGTATTTTGATTTGATTTGATTGATATTCCAGGGTACAGGGTGGTGGAAGTACGAGTTCTGCTACGGCAAGCACGTGATGCAGTACCACGTCGACCGCACTGGAGAGAAGACCACGCTATTACTGGGGAACTACGACGAGGAGGCACATCTGGAGTGGATTAAGGAGAACAAGGGGAAGGCGCCTAAACCTGTTGGTAAGTTAAGTGTTGCATTTTGCAAAGTGCGCCCTAAGAGCTCTTTGAGTAATCGCCAAATATCCATAAAAAAACCGCCTAACATCGACGCACGTTTGCATTTATTTTTACCACTCACGTCAGTTTATCACTAGATGGCGCCAGTAGGAAAAATAAATCGCGCTTACGTTGCCTTTAACCGTGAAAAATCACGTTTGTTGTTTAGGAGCCCCCATTAAATAATTGTTTTATTTTGTTTAGTATTTGTTGTCGCGGCTTCAGAAATACATCTTCACATATGCCGTTATTATGCCAATAAACCAAAAATATTTGTAACTATTGTTTTCGCGATGTTGTATTGAAATTAAAGACATTTTTCGATTTTAATCGCGTGGTGTGTATTACTTTTAGCATTGTCTCAACGCTCAACGTTTCGAGACCTTTACAGGTTCTTACTTTAGTCAAATGAAAATTCCATCTTCGGGAAATCTTGCTAAAAGAAACATTACGCGATTAAAACCGAAAAATGTCTTTAATTTCGATAATTTCTCACTTCCAGAACATCGTACATCAGTTTCCCACTTCTATTCCGGCGGAGACATTTGCGATAAAACGGGAAAACCACGTCAAACTGAAGTCAAACTAAAATGCCTAGAGAATTCCTCCAGCCCAGCCCAAGTATCTCTCTATTTACTGGAACCTAGAACCTGCCATTACATACTTGGTGTTGAGTCTCCGCTAATCTGTGACATTTTACCTCTAGCCGACGAAAACGGCTTGATCAAGTCGATTAAACCGATTTTGGAGAGACAAGATAATGTGATAGAGGATAACGATGATGAGGTCGATTTTAAGGAGAAGTTTTTAGATAAAATTGGAAATGATTAGGTTATTTATTATCATTAAATAAGTATTTTTGTTTGGTTGATGTTGTTGTTTTATTTGAGTAGGTATAGTATACCCTATTTCAGAAACTTAGATCAAAAATGTAAACAAAGAACTGTCAATTTTAAAAGAAAAAGTAAATAATGAGCTGTCACTTTCAATTTTTTTTTGGTTTCGATTTTTGTTTGCATTTTTGATCTAAGTTTCTGAAATAGAGTATGGTTTTGTCTGGCGGTTTCCCCCACGTGCGTGAATGTAGGCATAATAAGTAGCCTATGCATGCATGCACTCGTGCAAAGTTACAGCTTCTTAGTAGGTGTACTAAGCGCGTGTGTGCTAAGCCGCGGAGAGACGGACAGACAGACATGACATGAATGGAGATCTATATTGTCAGTGTGTTTGAGTTTTTGCGAAAGATGTGTGTGATAGCGTGAACTTTCTTGTCTTGTGTCAATTAGGAGGAACACTAACTTTTTATCCCGGCAGAGGGCGCGAGTCGATTAATCTTAGGTTTGAATTAAGAACTGTCAAACATGTGTTTTTTACAACTCTCTGCGTCAAATTGGCCATATCGGTCTGAGACCGAAAGAATAAAAAAAAACTCGGCGTTTCTATTGGTGGAGGACCATCATCGAAAAAAAAAAGATCATCCGATGCCAGCGCCTCTGCAAACAGCTTTGCGCGTGGCACCCCATTAATGTAAATGGTGTTGTTATCGTATTAATTGAATAAATAAATAATAATAAATAAATAAATGACGAAACTATACGAGTTTCATGTTGACAACGAAACCCAAGAAGTTAGACAAACAGCCGTATTCACAAACGACTAACGTCCCTATGCGTGGCTTAATGCTTTGTCTTCCTCTTGTAAGTGATAATCAACGTCAGCGAAAATGTGACAAAAGCCGAGTCCACGCCTAGAGTCATTTGTGAATACGACTGTTTGTCTCTCCCTTAGGAGTGATATACAACGTCAGCCAAATGAGACAAGCATCACTAATCCACTAGTGCGTTTCATCTTTAAATTCAGCAAAACCTTAATACCTTGTTAGCTTAATACCTTGAATTCAGGGATATTCTTTCATTCATAAACAAATCTCCCTAAATTCAAGGTAGCACATTCAAGGTATTAAAGCAGCACTTATTTGTTTTGCTACCAACAACGGCATAGGAATTTAAAGAAGAAACGCTCTAATATCAAAAATCGTATCGCATCGTACGGTTGGAAAATAAAACAACAAAATATTTTTTAAACTTGACATTTATTTACATTCATATCAACAAAACGGTGTTGTAGGTATAAAACATTACTTTTATATTATTATTTTCTTCATACCAATTGTATAGATAACTACTAAACATGGTGCCTCAAGATTTTGTGTAAAAATATTATATTTTTTGCGTTTGTATTAATGGATATGCTGATGTATTTACCGTGACTTGATTCTAATGTTTTAATTGATAAAGGAGCACATGTACAGATGTTTAAATTATTAAACAACTGACTCATACTCGGATTCTCAGGGTTTATAAACGACCGTTATTTTTATCAATGGTTAAACCCGAAGCTTACACTTTTTTATGACATATCTTCAAGACTTATTGATAGATAGCAGGTAGTTAATTAAGTATCGTTAAAATCTCCAGAATTTCATTGTGTCATCTTTGTCTCGATTCCTTTTTTAACCATCGTTAAAATTAACGGTCGTTATAAATCTCGAAAACCTGAGCATCAAGGTATCATAAAGAACCGATATTAGTTCAAAAGCGCTTATATGGTGACATATCCAACGCTTGTACAGCTCTTTTAGAGCAAAATTATGTTTCCTTCTTGTGTCAGTTCCCCCAATAGCACCTTTAACTAAATATAAATAAGGATATGTTTTGCATAACATAAGAAAGCTCTGTTAGCAAAATTGTTAAACGAAATGCAATCTAAACGATTTTATACTTTGCGGTGCAACCGATACAATGACTTAATAGTTATAACAGTTAAGAAATTGAGCTCCGAAATATGGCATTTTAGGGTACAGCAATTTAACTTGGAGGCTCAAGCCAAACCGTTTTTTTACAAGTAAAATTTTTAAAGAAAGTAGGTAAAATTATTTGAATGAGATACGAATTCAAACTTTTTTTGCGGATAGTACCTACGTATAGATTACGTCACCTATCTAATTCAGTGAAACAACTTCATACGGGACCCCAATTGCTGAACCTGGATAATATCCCGTGTCTCAAACCAATAGGTCCGAGTTACAGAATATTAGGTATCCTTTGATTTATCTCCGATCAATAACGTTTAGCGCTTGTTTTCCCTATTAGCTGGATTCGTCGAATAAGATATGTAGGTAAACTAATGATCCCATTCGAACAAAATGACGTCACAATTAATAAATGCTGGCTCAAAATTTACTTTACATTGATGTTTTAAAACCAGCCTTATGTTCATTGAAACAAAGTTTACATTCCATTACAACAACAATGAGGTTCCATATTAACTTACCTAGAAATTCTTAGGTAAAAAAATCTATTCACATCTTGATCTTTATCTAAATCACACATTGTAAAGAGGCGTTTTGCGTTAACGTGTCTAGGATTTTGTTTTTTTTTATTAATATTTACATAGTAGTACTATTCTGCCGTCTGTAAGCTAAAATACCGTTAATGTAAAAATAAAACTTTCGAGATAAAAGAAGCAGAATAAAATAAATTGAAAAAAAAACACCTTGTATCGCCGTCTAATATATTTTTTTAAAATTATATTAGGTAGTAATGTTTCAACTCGAGTTTAAATAAAAATGCACCTAACTCGAGTTAACTCGGATTGTTGATAGGTGTGACTAATCTAAATATTTTTTTTTAGTTTACCTAGTTTCATAGATAGGTGAGTTTAGTAACTAAAATTCGATAAAAAACCTGTAGGTAGGTATTCAAGTTTACTGGACGGCAGTACCTAATCCCAATGTCCTTTTAACAATACGTAGTTAGGTACAGTGCATACCTTTTTTAATTTATCATCTTAAATAACAAGAAAAAATAAACATTGAAAAAAAAAAGAACACGAAATATTTCACACGATTCTAAAAGAACGAAAAAACTTCCTAGGCGACGAAATTAACTTTAGACCTGTAAATAGTAGCTGGGCTGATTTGTATAAAACCCGATCTGTTTTTACCGCAAGTTTTATCACAACTCGATAACGCTGAACTACTAAACTACGCTATTCGAAAAACGTTAAACTGAAACCCGTCGGTGATGGCCGAAGTCGAAAGACATGAATAAGACGTGCAAAATATAATCATATTTTTTAGGTCTCAAGTCAATTTCAGCAACTAGCAAGGAATCAAAGTTCATTTTCGTCTGTAACAGCTACAAGGAAACTTATTCAGTCTAATATTGTCTTTCATAGACATTCAAAAACGTTGACTAAATCACCTACTAAATAGATATAAACAAAACACACTTGGTGCCTATTTCACCATCTTTCAATTTGGAGAATACTACGGTATACTTTACGAATTGAGGGTGCCGAAATCACCACATCGCTTTGTTAGATTTTATATCTTTGGTGTACAAAAGTGTTATACGAATACGGAACCGTACAAATGGCTGTGTATCATTCATTGATTAAAACAAAGTCAACCTAAAGTCAATTTTCAAAAAGCAACACTGTTATTTGCTGTTATACATTCGCATACGCGCATGGTGTCACTCGTGATTTTTAAATGAAAGGTGGTGAAACAAGCCTGCAACATTACAACGATGCTTCGTCCTATTCAGTTCTTTTACATAAAACATTTAATTTATTTCTTTGTTTACAATATTGGTCGATATGATATTTGGACAAACGTATAATTGGCACAATTTAACAAAAATGAACAAATATGAGAACGATTAGTAACTTTAGAATCTATTTTTGCGTCAGATAAGGATTTCATTGAGCGTTTTATTTAATTAACTTTAGTTACATAACAATATAATTATATTTTTCTTTAACCTAAGTAAACTTTATGTTTAGATAATTCATAATTACTAAAGTAAAATAAACAGACTTAACTTTTAAGATCTTTTTCGAGCAGTATTTTCTTTAAAATACTCCCTAAATTTAATGCCAGTGTGTTAAAAGAAAATGTTTAGTTTTGTTTCTTTAAAACACTAATCAGTTAAGTTACGTTTCCGAAACATTTTAATAGGTAAGTCAATTTAATTTTATAATACGAAGATATTATGAATTATCTAAACATTGGAAAATGTGCCCTCGGTGACTGAAGAGAAAATGATCGTGTTAAAGTAATTATAAGTAAGTATAATTTATTTTAATTAAGGTAAAGAATACCGAACTTACGAAAAAATATTCACTAAGTGTAAGTAATAATAATTTTAAATACTTACTCGTAAAATCTAAGAAACTTTGACTAAAGGGCCAGTGTTCGATGTGATAGAAACATTTAAAAGGAAAATACACTATGTAAAATGTACACAAACAAGCACAATAAGTAGTTCAATAAGACCCGTCACATTTTCCTTATTTTTGTGATAAAATAATGTAGGTGCGTTCGCTTTTCAAGAAGAATAATTTAAAACCAAAGTTCAGAATTAAATTTTCAACTGAAATAAATATAGGTTTCATGTGTTGCGGATAATTTTTTTTATATAGAAATATCCGTATTGTGAAAAACTACCTATATTTTATTTAGGGCTTCAAATAATAATATCACAAAAATAAATCAAAATGTCCCTTACCACGCGTTGTGATAGTATTCGACAAACGTTAACGTTACGTTAAATCTATGAGCCTGACATATTGATTCACATACATGAGACAAAGTCGCGGTCTTCACATAACGGAAGCGGTGCGGGCCGTTGTGGGAAGGCCTATAGGTTTATCGCTAGGTCAACGTACACGTTTGTCGGGTTCATAATAGGTACACAGGTCAAAATATCTAAAGAGATTAAACGTTTAAAGAAAACGCGAGCCACAAAGTTTTAAGTACACAATTGACAACAATTATTAAATTGTAAACAATAAATACATTGATCACTTTGAGATCATTATTATTATTTATAATCTAAACATTAATTTTAAACAAAAAACGACTGACTGTGTAGTAAACTGACAATGGCCACATACATTTTAATTAACTATCCAAGTGGTAACATAAAATTATGAAGATATAACAAAAAAGATACTTAAAACGTTTGTTTGAAATTATTCTCAGAATTTTACATTCTTAAACCGTTATAGGTGCCTCTTTAGAGGTAAATTGGGTACAGTCTTCAAAAAAGTTGTCAATTTGAGAAGAATAAAAGCTTTATAAAAAAGAAAATTAAAGGAAAGTAAGACATATAAAGCGTTTTTTTATTTTCAAAACGTTCATCAAATTATATAAACGTTATTTTTTTTAACTATACCTTTTTCAACGATGTAATAAAAGATACGTTTTATTAATTGTTTTCGAATGTTTGCTACACATTGCAAAAATGACTTATACCAATAATGCAATAGTATTACTTTTCATTTACAGACTGCACGTACATAAGAGTACAAAAATGCAAAATTTTGGAAATAATCCAAAGTTAAAATTAAATTAAACTAAATTAAAGAAATACTTGTTTTAAGATACATCTGCACCGAATATTTATTTGGTTAGTGTCACCTGAACTTCAAACACTGACATCTACACTCCATGAACATTGAAAATGAAAAAACGACACCGTTCAAAAAGTAGGCATCGAATCTTTGGCGATTACAATCCATGAACTTGAACTAAACATAGTTACAAACTTATATATCAATAAATGTGACTAAAACTTAATGTAGGTATTCAATAATAAATAATAAGTAAAGAAATAATTAAACAATTTGGGGAATACTTTGGAAACGATAATCCTTTGACACAAACCTTATCCTTATACTTATGTTACTTTTAACAACTGTGCAGTTTTTGAACGAAACGAGTCGACTTTCTGATTGAACGAAACGACCCGACTTTCAGTTCAAGTGCACTCGAAACATCACAACAAACGTTCTTTACAACCTCTCGGGCATAGACAGTTTTATTTTATTTTTTTCTTTTAATTTCACTAGGAGGTATTGATCTAGTAGGGCCTCGACAATTCTTTCGAGCGTTTCAATTGAACTTTGAGTCTCTTTGTACCTATTTGGAAGCCGTTCATGGCTTGTATAGCGGCTTGAGCCGAGGGCGCGTTGTCGTAGGAAACGAAGCCGAAACACTTAGATAGGTTCGTCTGTTTGTCTATGAACACTTTGGCCGATATCACGTGGCCGAAAGGCAGGAACGTGGACGCTAGGTCCGTGTCCGTGAACTCTTGCGGCAAGTGGTATATAAACAGGTTACCGCCTTCTGGACCTGAGGATAATAACAATATTTGTTAGCAAAATAGAAAATAGTCTGTGTTAAGAATGAAGTTTTTTTTGACGACAGATGCGTCAAATAAGAAACTAATAACTGAACAAATTACAATGGTTTTGCTTTTTGAACACCTGAACCGAAATTATAAGGGTTACTTAACTAATTCTACTAATTCAACGTTGAAGCCGCGTTAAAAACTTCGTTATCATTAGTATGTTGTCCTTTTAAGAATATTTTATCGTTACACACCTTCGACCTGTTTCCCAGCAGCGGCTGCGGCAGCCGACCCCAGCACCGATCCCAATGGGGCGGCAGCGAATGCACTCCCGAACTGCGCAGCGTACGCTGAGCTTAGAGGCTCAGCTGTGGACCCTGAAGTAGAAGCAAAAAGAACTTGTTAGTTTTGCATAAATTGCACAGGTCGGACGAAGACATAAATGAAAATAAGATTTGATTGAAACCAACATAACTCTTGAAATAAAAAAATAGATCCATTGTCTTTCGACAACTGACGTTATTCGAAAACTTCCAAAAAAATCAAACAAAATAAGCAATCTCTTGGACAGAGACAATAATTTATAAGCGTCATTTATAAAGCGAATCGAAGTTACTTTTAAGTTGGCAATGCATATTTAAAAAACATAAAACAATACTATTTAATTGCTTCTAGACAAAATAAAATGAAGAAAATAAGCTTACTAATTAATATATTAGACACTATTTTTGGCAAAACAATATAACAGCCAATAACAAATTAAATTAAACGTTTTGTTATTAAGATGCTATTTAGTATTTAAGTACTACCGTCATGCATAAACGGTGACAGAAAGTTTTGATATGTTAATAATACATACTTAATAAACACAAAGTTGCAATCACTTTAGTAAACACAAAACAATAAAAATCCAATGAATACTGCAAACAGATTATACCTATTTGCACCAAACAAACTTTGTATAAAATCCTTTAAATACCCTAATGTGACTGGGCCCGGCAGGTTACAAAAATGAAAACTACGGTTATCTACTTCTATATTTGCCAATTTAGAAAAACAAATGAACCTGACAACACTTTAAAAGTGCATAAAAATTGCTAGCGTCGCGTCGTTATAAAATATATGGCCTCGTTTATTGTTTTTTTTTTATTGTACCTAACTTGCTTTTTATCAGTTAACCACCTTTAACTTTGAGTATGGCAGATAACTAGCGCCTAATTGTTTTCATTATTTCCTAACTTCCTTACCACCCCGTTTGAATTTAGAGTGGCTTCCTTTTTAGGATTCCGTACCCAAATGGTAAAAACGGGACCCTTTTAATAAAACTCTACTGTCCGTCTGTCTGTCTGTCACCAGGCAGTATCTTATGAACCGTGATAGCTAGACAGTTGTTGAAATCTTAACAGATTATTTAGGTGGTATTTGTATTGCCTCTACAAATACAAAACAACAGAAAAAATAATATTTACGTGAGGCTCTCATACAACAAGCGAAATTTCTTGGCGATAAATGTCCAGAACCCTTCGTGAGCGAGTCCGACTCGCACTCGGCTAACGCGCTAATCTCAGGAATCGCTGGTACGATTTGAAAAATTCTTTCAGTGTTGGATAGTCCATTTATTGAGGAAGGCTATAGGCTACTTTTGATCCCGATATTCCCACGGGATCGGGACTTACGCGGGTGAAACAGCGGGACGCAGCTAGTATACACTATATACTTAAACAAAAGTAGCATGCCTACATACCGAACGAATGCACGTTAGCCCCATTACATATCAAAACAGTGTTATCAAAATAGAGGTGTCGTTAAATTAGTTAAGAGGCTAGTCTCTATTCTCTTTCTCCGTACAAACGTAGTTTACATTTTACTCCCTGGATAAAGACATTAGAGCAAATATGTTTATGCCATAAAACCTATATCTGTCATGACAATGCATCTACCTTTTTTTTTTTCTAATTAAAATAATAACAAAAAATAATAAAATAAAAACAATAAAAAGGTAGATGCATAGTCATGACAGATATAAGTTTTATGGCATTAACATATTTGCTCTAATGTCTTTATCTAGGGAGGAAAATGTAAACTACGTTTGTATGGAGAAAGAGAATGGAGACTATCCTCTTAAGTATTAGGTACTTATTGCTACATTCAGTTTATTGCTACCTATTAGCTTTACAGTAGTGCCTCTTTTATCATTTTCTATTATATTAATCAAGTAATTAATAAAGTACAAAAGATTTGCTCTGGCACAGGGTTTAATATTTTTTCATAAAAATAAGCAAAAAAATATTCCGGTTGAAGAATCACCCTCCCGACACGCGCCTTTGATTTAATAGCGATGCGACATCTAGCCCTAATATACTATTTCGGATTACCATCTCATACCTACCTACCTACCGTAGACCATAACAGAATCTTTAAAAATAAATATGAAATAAAATAAATCCCATAGTTTCCGAAATGCGATTCTGATACGGGGGCTGGGTGTGGGCGCCGCGGTCTCAGGGGCGCCGCGGCGCCCCTGAGACCGCTGCGCCCGTGTGCTGTGCACACCCTGCACACCCGCTGGAGACGCCCCTGGACACGCTCTTGCGCGGTAGCATTTTCTATAAAAAATCTCCTTTTCATTCATTTAATTGGCGTCGACATCAGCCTAAGGCATCGACGTGTCGATTTGGCATTTGCGCGGTGCGAAATAATCACTTGTTCGCCGTCGGTTGTCAAAATGAATGTGATATGAATTCGATGACGATGTCGACGATATATCCGCGGTAGGGCCCCTGGCTAGATAATCTAAGTAGGTAGTTAAGTACGTACCTAATTTAAACAGCAAGTACCTACCTACCTAGGTACCTAAGTAGAGACAGTAACACAATTAACAGGGACGTATTAAGGTCTGTCTACACATTGAATACAACAATAAGTCACGTAGACACATTTACTGCTCCTTATAAGACCGGACCATAATCGGAAACAATGGATGACTCTAAGCAGCTAAGTGCCGATGCGATTAATAACGATTTAATTTACTTAGGTAGGTAGGTTGACTTTGAAATAAATTGGTAGGTTGTAGCTGTAATAGGTTACTTAGAAGCAGAGTTTATTTTTTTTATCACGCTTTGTGTGTAGGTACTTCAGAATCTATTACTATTATAAAGCGGAAGAGTTTGTTTGTTTTTTTGTTTGTTTGTTAGAACGCGCTAATCTCAGGAACCACTGGTCCGATTTGAAAAATTCTTTCGGTGTTGGATAGTCCATTTATTGAGGAAGGCTATAGGCTACTTTTGATCCCGATATTCCCACGGGATCGGGACTTATGCGGGTGAAACCGCGGGGAGCTGCTAGTAGGTTAAATAAATACCATCTCGTTCTCAAATTACGCGACTGTCACTAAAAACAGTAACTTATAAAACGGGAATTTGGTATGTACCTACATCTACTAAATTTGTAATAAATAATTTAGTGGTAACACAATTCTCGTTTTTTTTTTTTTAAATAAGAAAGAAATCAATGACAATTATGACAATTCATAAATAATAGTCTAACTTATATGTAATTTATTAATTTTAATATTGCTACTAGATTGATTCTCCAATCCGGAGTATACAGACTCCCGATGCGTCTTATTGCCTAAACCGTCTTGGAGGGCCCTTGCCCTACAGTGGGACAATTTTAGCGGTCTAACATTTTAAAAAATAAATTATAAGTATAATTCATAACGAATTAAGATGGCGCTAACAAATAAATTAACTCCCTTACTTGTAAACAATGACTAAGTTTATGTAACGTTTGTCTCTGCCGCTCAACTTTGAAACTCCATGTCACAGTAAAAGACAAACAATACCTACATAGTTTATGCAGCTGTTTATAAGTAAGGGGGTTAGTTTTCAAATACCGCACATAGTCTCGGTGCAACTCGGTCAAAACGTCAGGTATCTACATAGTTACAAAAAGAATTAGTTACACTGCCATCAAACCAATAATCACGCATGTTATCTAAAAAAGCCATACACAAAACTGCCAAAGACAATCAAAAGACCATTCTGCCATAAACAATTAAAAAAACCACACTAAATCCGACAGTTAGCAACGTTTACCTGTGATGTTTGTCTTCCCGAGAAGACCTGAAGTCAGAAATTAAAAACGTAGGTAAGTTAACGTTTTCTTTATTAAGTTTTAAGCCCAACCTGAAATAGGAAAGCTTGAGGAATGCAATGGTTTACATCGTTGTTCTTCTAAATAAAGTCTAGCTGAGTCATTTAAATGGTAAATATGTCTAGTGTTTTCCAATTTGTGATGTCGTACAGGCAGCAATTGCTTGAAATCAGTGGCGGCTTCAGGCCTTTGGTTTGGTGGGGCTTTCTAAGGTTGCCCAATCGAAGACAAGTTTATGGAGAATTAATAATCGTCCTTTATTTCTTATAATAAATTGCATACATGTGATATTAGACACACAATGAAAACTATTATACAATTTTACAATAAACATGGATCTACACTGTAGATGTAGCATCATACGATAGTACCGCTCTTTTGCTTTGTTTTTCTAGTATATTTTCTAACAAATTACTACTACTATCCACATGTACTTATTTTATATTTATTAATTGATGAAATGACAAAATTACTAAAGCGCGCCCAGGATAATATTTAAAAAAAGTCTCTAGATACCTACAAGTTTTGAAACGAATGTTTTAATTTGTAGGTACCCTCTTTTAGCCCCACTAGATCTGTCCCTGCTGTGAATTGTTGAGCTCGAATTGGTATAGTTCGTGGAATTTAAGGTTCTTTAGAGGTTAAAGATTTGTGGAGAACAAGCACGGCTCAATGACGCTCTAATCTTGGATTTATTACGACCCTAGACAATTCGGCTAGGATTATTATGTCTATCTACATTATGTATATCTCTTAATTTACAAATTACTTACATAGAGGTGCGGCAGGTTGAGGTGCCGACGCAGGCGCCATAGCCGTGGCCTGAGTAACGACAGGCGGCTGCGCAATCGCAGCCAAAGCGGCCAGATTCTGCACCGAGACCGGGGCCAATAGCCCCCCGAGCTGCTCCCCCATCCCGCTCACTGCACCCCCACCCAATCCTGCACCATTGAAACCGATATCCTGATAGTTTACACCTGTAGTCGGGAACACAAAAAGCACGTGTAAATAAAAAAAGCCAGGACAGGATTAAGGCAACGGGCAGGGGCAAAATAAAGGCATTAAAAGTTAAATAAGTAAAAATCTCGAAATTAAAACAAAGAATTAAGAGCAAAGTAGGTACTACAAAACAGTTTAAATTAAAACGCAAACAATGTCAAAACTAAATAGTTAAATAAAAACAAGGACAGGTTAATGTTAAATTAGACGAATTACAGTTAATGATTCATTAAAGTGAGACGCGGTGAGGTCACGGTGTTGTTTGTTCTGTATTTTGCATATTGCGACATTCCTTGTACACCAACTCACACAACGAACGACGGTGGTGCATATTTTGCCAACACTCTAGTATAATATCTACAACAAGACCATTTCGAATAGCTATGCGAAGCTATAGCGAATAGTAATGCATTACGTGTTCACGGCTAAACCGTTTAACCGATTTTAATGATATTTGGTATAGGTATCTCCTACCTCGGAGAAGGACATATGTAGGCTATTTTTGATCCCGATATTACGCTTACGCGGGAGAAGATTATTTTTATTTTAGAAGATTTTAGAACGAGTTGCGAGAACAAAAGTCTATCGTTATGCAAATGTTTGTTTTATTTACTTTCTATCTAAAGTTATGAATTCGCAACAAACCCTGGTCCATATCCCCTGGAGTTACTTTATATATGGCGACCTCTGTGGCGCGTCGTGCGAGAGCGCGACTGCAATGCAGGAGGTTGCGGGTTCGATTCCCGCCGGGTGCAAGTATTTATGCTTAAAAATAAATATTTGTGTCTGGTCTGGGTGTCCCTCTATGTATAATATGTATGTATTTACAAAAGAAAAATAAATATAAGTATTATATCCGTTGTCTAGTCACCGTAACACAAGCTTAGTCGCTTACCACGGGGCTAGATGGCGCTGTGTGTTGTTCGCAGAATTTATTTATTTTATTTATTTATTATTTATATTTAGGAGTTTAATATACACCAAACGCTACTATCACGTTTGCGTCTAAGTACCCTGAACAATTGTCGGAAGTGGAAAAACGCCCATAGCTGTTATGATGCAAACCTTCAATTTGATGTAACTCTACCTACTTATATAGCTGTCTACTTTAGAAAAACAACTCGTAGTAGGACGGGTACTTATTAGAAACAGTGAATATAGTTGAACGTCTGCATGAATGACGTTTTATTTGTACTAACTCGCGACTTGTAGCGAGAACTGTAAACTCTTTTTTATTTTATTCAAAATATTTATTTTTCTATTTATTTTGTTATCCACCTATAGGCAATTCTATTTCACTACCTTTACAATCTCTTAAATAATAACAACAAACCTTGCAACAACGTCGATCCCTGTCCCTGCAACAACTGCTGCTGCAGCCCAACCGCCTGCAGTTGCTGCAACAGCTGCAGTTGCGTCGCCGGCGACAACGCAGCCTCCGAAGCTAAGTACGCAGCCGGCGTGACCGGCGTTGTCAACCCCCACAAGTTAGCCTGCATCGCTTGTAACTTCTTCTGCTCCTTTTCCTTTTGCGTGTCGGCAAATTTGACTACGAGAGGTGCCGAGCAACCTTCCATTGTTTGACTATGATGCAGAGCCTGGAATTTGTGATGTTTAAAACGTTTAGTTAAAGTTATGCAGTGCAACTGTTTGTAGTATTTAATTACTTAAGTATTTCCCCACATACTTTTCGTTCTTGGTTCACATTTAGATGCACCAACAATACCGAGGTACTTAATTTATTTCTCCTTGTGTATGAGTTTTTTTCAAGCGAAAGCATAAGATAAAGTACCTACTACTGAAGGGAGGTAGTCCCGAAACAAAATTAAAAGGCAAGCATTCTCGATACCGCGAAAATTTTCTGGTTTTTAGCCCAAGGGGAAAACAGGACCCATTACCAAGACTCTGCTGTCTGTCTGACCGTCTGTCACCAGGCTGTATCTCATGAACCGAGATAGCTAGACAATGGAAAATTTCAAAGATAATGTATTCCTATAGTCGCTATAACATAAAATAAAACAAACATTTTAGGGGGCTCCTGGCTCCCACCACGTAATTTTAAAACTTTAAACAACGATATCGCGTTTGATTTTTACCACTGCCACCATCTAGTGGCGCCAATTGTAAAAATAAATGCTAAAGTTGCGTAACGTAGTCAAGGATATTTTCTACAGATAATACGGACGCATACGGAACCCTTCTTGACTGAGCCCCACTTGCACTTGACCAGATCTTTTTAGTTGTAATTATTACCTTGATGGCCGCAATAGCCGCCTGCTTCGATATGAAGGTAACGAAGGCACATCCCTTGCTCTGGCCCTGCGTGTCTCGCAACACAGTGCACTCCTCGATGGCTCCATGGCCGGCGAATAGCGAACGGACATCATTCTCCGACAGTTTCTTGTTCAGCATACCCACGAAGAGTTTGCGTTCTGTTGACAAAGAAAATTATAGATTAATTTCAAACATTTTATAAAAGAAAAAAGTAACCCCTTTAGTATTCCCTGCCCGTCGTAAAAGGCGAAGGCGAATGGGGTTTCTTGGTGGTAAGCTTCGGCCATGGCTTGTTACCACGCTTAGGCTTAAGTCGTACCGTTAAGCGGACTCCGTGTCACTTTGAAAGACGGATCGGATCTTGTCTGCCGTTTTCATATCATCTAGATGGGCGTGCTTCATTTTAGACCATAATCATCAATTACCATCAGGTAAGAAAGGGGTCAAACGTTTATGTATCGTATGAAAAAAAAACTCATGCAATCGGTCACAAAAAGAATTCGCAGGCATTAATTATAAATATTGCATAGGTATTTTATTGTACCTAGTTATTTAGATCTGCTAATAACTGTTGGTACTTTTTCATTACCATATTTA
Source organism: Idaea biselata (assembly GCA_958496205.1). NCBI lineage: Eukaryota > Metazoa > Arthropoda > Insecta > Lepidoptera > Geometridae > Idaea > Idaea biselata. Next base: position 2,502,668 of record OY292397.1, read on the forward strand.
TTTATTTATTATATTTGCGAAACACACTTACTTATAATTTACTTAGGTAAATACTATAAATACCTACCTACATACCTACCTACTGTGAAAATAATACCTATATTAAATGAACCTCACAAGGTTAAAAAAGAAGCATAATTTACGAGTAGATTGTTTTCCAACCACTTGTGGTTGTGGATAATAGTAAAAAAAAAAACATGTATATAGGTAAATAGAAGTTAAACAAATTTTTCGGTTTTTCGGAAATGAGTTTAATTTCCAGCCAACATTTCGAAAACAGAAGAAAAATCATATGTTAAAGTCAATCATCCACAAAAGTCCCATTCACAACCGCTCTTCAGAAATAGGATAGGATATCTCAAAGGCACTTCCCATTACAGCTCCTTGCTTTCAGCAAGCGGACTGCTCCGGAACGTTTATGACGCAAGCAATCAGACAGCGAGCGTTTGTGCGGCAGCTTTCGTAGTCGGCTCACGTCTCCGCTTTGGACATTGTTGGTCTACGGGCTACGAGGCCGGGGGAACGAGTGCAGTGTTAGAAAAACATCGCCTGTGACAGAATCCAAGGCGGGTTTCATGGTGATAAGGTTCTTTGTGAACGGGAAGAAGGGCGCTATTGATTTAACTAGTTGCATCTAAGTAGGTACCTAATTTAAAAAAACTGACTTAGTGCGAATCAGTATCGCGCACGAAGGGTTCTGTACCATTATCACAAAAAAAGCCCACGTCGATATTTGTTTTATTATGTTTTAGTATTTATTGTTGATATAGCGGTAACAGAAATACATGATCTGTGAAAACTCCAAATTTCCAGCTATCACGGTTCCTGAGATTCGGCCTGGAGCCAGCCAGCATCCAGCTTTTCAACATAAAAACCCGCGAAAAATAAAAATATAGGTAGTTAGGTACGAATCGTTTAAGTTTCAAAGGCTTTTAGCCGACTTTAAAAGAAGGAGGTTCTCAATTCGATTCGCATATTGTTTATTATAGCCAAGTTCCCAAAGATCCTTCCCGCAGTATCCTGAAATATGCAGCGGTTGTACAGCTAACTTAGAATTTACGACGACAACCGCCCGTCCGACCATAAACCATTGCTCGCATACAAATCTTCGATGCCTTTTTAATTTTTTAAAAACTCCGCGAGATGCGGAAGATGGATTCATAAAAAGTGTAATCGCAATATAGGTTAGTTACATAAAACCGGTAGGTACCTATATAGTATTCACAATTACAACACGATAGAGCCATGCCACAGAATAAATAATGCCATGCCGCCTCTACCGTTTAATACTGCATTAGTATGTACCTACCAATTTACTTAGTCAGGAGAATATACTATAGTTACTACTCTACCGTTGCTTTTACCCATAGTAAACCCCTTGTTACATAGTAGAAAAAGAGCGCCGATTAGGTAAACTGAGGAACTAGGTATTCAGAGAGTCAGTTAAAGAATTTACCCTCACTTAAGTGAAAATTTACTTTCAAGGAAAAATAGCATACAAAAATTTTCACTTGCGGCGAGGCTTGAACTCGCGTCTTTGGACTTGCGTGGACTTGCGTAGTCTAGTTGGTATAGACGTTGGGGTACTGACCCAAAGACGCGAGTTCAAGCCTCGCCGCAAGTGAAAATTTTTGTATGCTATTTTTCCTTGAAAGTAAATTTTCTAAATAAAATAGCCTTGAGCTACATACAAAAATTAAAAGGATCTCACTTAAGTGTCCATAAAAATTCAAAAACGGCACCTCTAAAACGACATGTTTAATATGAATATGACACATCAATGGGTATAGGTGTACCTAAACAAAAAGTAATTTCAAATATTAAGACTGGGTAAAATTCAAACATTTGACACGTAGATAGGTAGAAGTTTCCCGCGGGGCGAACCAAAGCGAAATTGAAAAGGTACAGAAGCGGCTTACCTAACGCTACGCCCCGTATGGTATCAAATATTTCATGCTCGCAAAATCAGCACGGTTCAAAGATTAGCATGAAAATGGCGCGTGAAAACGAGAACGCTCTTCATGAAAAACTTGTACTCGTAAGTGGAACACAGAGATAAAATAGGTATACCTAAGCTGCCTGCCTATTCATGCTGAAATTAGAGAATACATAATTAAACTTTCCAACTTTGTTAAACTAACTTGGTATAAGACAAAAAAACAAGGCTTCTAGGTATATTTATAAAATGCTTTGTCCTGACTGACTGACTATAAATGCACAACCTAAACCGCACAGGGGAAATTTGGAAAGTGTGTTCTTTATAATCTATGCTCCCATAAGAAAGGTTTTTTCGAAATATCCACGGGATTGAGACTTTCGCGGATGGAACCGCGGGACCTATGCCGTGTAATTGCTTTTGTTTTAACTATCTAACTATAGTTAGATAGTTAAAACAAAAGCAATTACACTAAGTACTTATATGTAAGTATACCTGCTTGTTTTTTTTTAAATTAAAAGTCTATCCTTTATAATTTTGCATGTGTGAGACTACTGTCACACCACACATGCAAAATTATTCACAATTCTACAGCCTTGTAGCAGTAGTTTTTGTATGCGAAAGCTTATAAATGGTGCTTGGTTATAATTATTTGTTACGTTTTAATGCTATATTTCACTGTCTGCTTTCCGAATAAAATAAAATAAAATAAAAAATAAATAAATAAAATAGTAAGTAAAAGCCGATTATTCTACTGATGTACTCACTATTGTAATATGTACTAGGTATTTTATCTCTTCGAGATGGAGCATACTAATTTGAAACGGTATGCGTTGTGAGCCAGATGAATGTTTAAACTCGAGATCAACACACGAGAAGACATGTTCCATTACCTACAAAGTTTAGTGAGTAGCTTGAATTTTAGACTGAATGACGTCTACAGGTTGATTAGCAATGAACGTCTTCAGTTTATTGAGACAAGAAAGTAAACCTTATGAGCCTTATTAATAAACGTGGAGTAAGGTCGGAGTAGTGAGAACATGTTTTGGCTTTTTCCGTGACAAGAACTTTCTAAGTTGACAGACAAGAACAAAAGGCCGAAAAATTATTTCGATCTTACTCCACGTTTATTAATAAGACTATATCGACACCTCTGGGCTCAAAGGTCGTAAGGGACATTTGGGCGTAAAGGACTTGATGACACTATCTTACTTAGTTTTTAATTCTCTATCGATCTGTATATTCGGAGTAGCGAAATTCGCAAAAAAAAGGTCTTTACGACCCACCTATTTTGGCACGCTAAACAAACTTTTCCATAAAAATGGGTATGTAAATAACACTTAGTTACAAAAATGTGCTTACTGTGGTAGTAAAGCATATCAAAGTAAAGCAAAGTTTTATACGACCTAGAGTGTTTAATATAAGTCACCTCAAAAATAGGTTGTAAAGGACATCGTCTTTGCAAAGTGTCCTTTACACCCTTACATTTCGAAATAAAACATACACGTGTGTCCCTTACAGCCTTACATTTCTAAATAAAACATGACACGTGTGTCCTGTACTACCTAGTTTTATTTTAATTATGTTCATCAACTAAGGCCAAAAATCAATGTAACTGAGCAATTGTCCCATATTTGTTGGAAGGGGATAGTTTCTAACTGTTCAACAAGCCCTGTTTAAAATATGGCAACCGACACCTCTTCTGAAGATGTCGAAACGTACAGGACCACCAAAGTTTCACAAAAAGAGCAGTAGCCAGAGCCAGAAAGAAGTTACAGTAACTGTATGATAAGTTAAATAAATGAATATTGCACGACGTTACACACAGCGCAATTTAGCTCCAAACTAAGCACTAAGCTTGTACTATGGGACTAGACAACGGATATACTACATAATATACTTTTTTTTTGTAAATACATACATATGATACATAGAAAACACCCAAACCAGATACAAATATTTATTTTAAGCATAAATACTTTTACCCGGCGGGAATCGAACCCGCAACCCCCTGCATCGCAGTCGGGCCTTCCCCCGACGCGCCACTAAGGTCGTCGTGAGTTGGAAAGGCAGAAGCTTATTTATTAGATACCTTGTTTGAGGATCAAAGCGACGCAACATAGAATCCAAGACGTGCCGATGAGGCTATGCGAGGACCTCGTTGTGAAGGAAAAATGGAAATCTTATTCTGCCAAGTTGTTTTATCAGCAGAAAAACAGCTACATCCATTAAAACTTCACAGCATAAAGAATCGGAAAGCTGTTGGCATCGATAGAGTTCTTATTAACACAAAAACGGCGATGGGTTCTTGTTGTGTGAGCATCTTAACTAACATTTTAACCCCATCCGCGAGACCGACGACATCCATGCGCAACGGAGACTGAGTGTTATTACACCAGTATCAGGGCAAAAATTAGGTGCATGAGTATGGAAGTTATCGAGGTATAAAGATCTTACTCCACACCATGAAGCTAGAGTGTGTGGATAATTGAGTGGTTAATCGACTCTCGGATCCGACAGAAGTGTACTGTCTCGAAGGGCGAGTATGGTTACCGCCCAGATCATAGTCCATATCCTGTTTTGTTTTTAATCTTTATGGAGAACGCCTTAGATGCCTTCGATACGAACTGATGTTGGTAACACTAATTATCCCTTCCCTTACAGTCAGAGTTTACCTGGGATTCATCCTAAGCCCGTTCCTGTTAAGAGCAATATTAGATGAACTGACTTCGGCCCCCATAGCTGCTCGCTCATGTAGGTATGCTGATAATATTGAGCTGTCATTAGATTAGGAAGGGCTACGGAGATGCGTAAATACGTACAAGGAGTTGGTCGCAAACATCTGTTTGCAACTAAATTTTAGAAGACTGACAGACACTTGGAATATCACGAAATCCACATCTGTCTGCATAGACAGTCATGTTCAGATATGAGCAGATATACCCGTTTAAGTATTTGGGTATGCCGGTTAAAGTGAAAGAACATGTCTATAAAACCATCATTAGATCTGTCCTTTTGTACGATGGGCCAGTGACTTAGTGACATAAACAGCAGTTGCGTATCACGGAGATGAAGATGGTGCGCTGGATGTGTGGAGTGATGTGGACATGGACAGATCGCGTTACGAATTTCCGCAACTGAGGCAGCCTTCATGTTCGAGACATTACCTATTAATTGCTTGATGGCTGGTACGACCAAGTGTAATGCAACTAGTTACGTAGAAAACAAATATTAGGGCTATCCGCCCGGCCGTGGCAGATTGGGAAGTCACGAGAAATACTGGATTGACGTCGTAAATGGTGAACGCGTGCAAATGGCTTACCTGCACACGCTTCCGAGAGGGATGCAACAGTGAAAATCACTCAGTTAATGATGATTAAACTTAAATTAATAATTTATCTATACAACGGGTGATCCTTAAGACCCAAAAAAATGTTACACTTGCCGATTCATCCCTTATTTTGTTCAGTTTCGTGCAGTAAGGTGGATTTACGCCCTTAGGTACTGACATAGGGTACAAATTTGTGGGGTGCAAAGGACACTTATTTTGAAATTTATGGTCGTAAAGGAAATTTATTTCGGTAAATACGGCACTAGGGTAATTGTTCAACACTGTCTTAGAAAATACTATAAATTCTAAGCACTTTCTTCCTAGGTTTCATTTAAATAGCTCAAGAAACGAAGATGCTACAGCAAAAATAATTTTATTTTTTTAGTTTTTTGCTTCTCCTGAAAAGTCGCATTTTGTCCTTTACGACCTTTGAGCCCAGAGGTGTCGATATGTGTTCATTTTGTCGGCTTTCAGAAGAATTTGTCGACATAATCCGCTCTAAACAAACCTGTATCCCTATTTTGAGTTGATAAGTAAATGCGTATACTGTAACGTTAACAGTTTGTCCTTAATTATTGTGCACTCTGCTTGTTCTCTGTCGCTGCACTGGTCGCTACCTAGGTCTCACAAGCTTATATATATTATATTTTGCGTTGGACAGATGTTCAATATTGCCCAAACTGTTTAAGTAACAGTGCACGTATTTACGTATCGACTAATGGTTTGTTCTGTGACTGACTATTATGATGGCGGTGGCATTCGCTAATACCTAAAGGATATGTGGTAAATCCCACTCAATAAGAACTTTTGCAGGTAAAACAGCCCCAACGCAGTTTACAGGTGCGGAACTTTGTCCTTGACGGGACTGGAAGTTCCATGACCGCGCAGTTTCTTTATATTTCGGGAAATACAATAAAACCCTTTTCCACAATTTGACCTTTTGGATCTAGATGCTGTGCACAGTATTGCACATCGTTCTTGCAGTGCGTATGGTATGCAGAAGTTCTCAAGCTTACTAACCGGGAAAACCTATTACCTACGTATTTTAGAATACAAAAGTATGTGTATTTCAACTGAATATTGAATAAATAAGACTTTAAAATGTTAATACCTTAAATGCGCCATATCGTATGAGAGTAACAAAGAACAGAATCGTTTATTAAACAATTTACCTACATAACCTCTTGAATGAGGCGTCGAAGCCAAGGGACGCTCAGGCTTACAATATAGCCCTGTTTATTTTTACACAAGTACAAATAGGTTTACATTGCAGCCTTTTATTATGTTTGGACAAATAACGAAGAGGATAAGCGGATTATTGCGCCCATATCGTATGTTTTGGAAACAAATAATTGCCTTAGTGTCTTTAGATGTAGATTTCCTTTTTGGGTAGGCATTTTACATATCTATATTATTTATGCAGCGCCAGCAATTTCAACCCATATTCATAGCGCTATTTTTTTAAAATTTAGTCCATACTGTCCTACAGCTGGGAAATGACTCCCCCATCTCATTCCACCTTTCGCGGTTTTTCGCGGCCAATTTGGCTCAAAGCGGTTGAGATCGTCTTCTCAGCACTTTCGCCGGAGTCCAGAATATGGAATGTGTGGATGTATTTGTCATTCTTTCAGAAGGCATCCTGCAAACATGACCCGCGCAATCGTCTATAGTATTGTAGTATTGCTGTATTGCATAAAACGTACACACTCGTATTAGCCTTGTCCAGAATCTATACCAGTTAAGGGTTAGGTATCCTGCAATCAAATTATCTCAAGCAGTTATTTTTGATTTGTATTCGAAAACGGTTCTAATTGATTATACTTACTAGAAATAACGTAGGTACACTTTAAAACTTTTGCCAAAATTAGAGGTTGGTTGTGTCTGGTCAGAGTCTGGAGCCAACCAAGTCGTTAATAATTTCGTAAATAACTCAACAAAATAAAAAATCTGAATGCAATTATAAATTGCTACTAACGAAGACAAAAGAAACAAAACTAATTTTCTCGCCGCTAAGCAGCTAGCAGCAAGTAGTTATAAAATTTGCTAAAACTCATTACCATCTTAAAGCAGTTTGCTATCTAGTTTAACTCTGCTCAGTTTATCTTATCTCTGCTATGTAATTCAAAACTTTAAAAGTGTACAAATAAGAACCGTTTAAAGTCAAACTAGTTTTGAATTTTCAACGAATTTTCAGTCTATTTTGGGTTCTTGAATACCTACTGCTAGTGTGCTACTAATTACTAGTCTAGATGTGAAAGTTTTTGTGTTAAGTTTGTTACATCTTGACGATAAAACTACTGAAATAATTGCGATGAAATTGGGTGTGTAGATTGATCTAATTGTAGACTTTTATCCCAGTATTCTCATAAAACTAAACATATTAGGTACCCACGAATTAATTTATTTATATTATTATAACGTTTCTCCACTCACAATAAGCAGGAAAGAAGGAAGGAAGGAGAAGAAGAAGGAAGAAGAAGGAGGTCTAGTTCAAAATATACCTAGGTTTCACAAATAATTAGGCTATTTGTTTTTTATTTTAATCTTTTACAATAATATCAACATACGCCTTATTAAATTTACCAAAAAACGCTGATAAAAACAAAACCGAATTCCGTATCATAGTTCAAACTTTGAAGTTCAGTGCAGCAACAACGAAAAATTTTGAATTCCATTCTCAACAAACAGATTCCAGTTAGTTCGAAAACTTTCGGAACTCGAGCGTTTTCCAAATTACGCGCAAACATCGCGCAAAATATCTGAAAACTATACGTAGAGAAGCGGAATCAATTAGGCAGATACCTACATATTAAACAAGTATGGTTCTACATGATTATAACTTTTAGATCATATTTTTTTAGGCCAAGGATGCAAGCCTTTTCCCGGCTCGAGATGCATAAAAAAAAGTGTCAAGAAAAATTACAACCGCGTTTGTATTTCGTTTCCTGGATTTCCGTTCATTGTGCTCATGGACTTCTTAGTCCGATTCCCGACAGTGTATTTTGAGCTTTATCCCAATTTGAGTACTCCGTATATATACTTAAAAAATATCCAGATTTGATTTGTCATACATACTATCGTCATACCTAGATACGGATGTCACTAATGGGAAATGTATGGAAATCACGGAAAACGTTAAGTTTAATTGAAACGATGGCAAGTTACCAATCTGTGACTTTACCTATTTAATAGGTTTCTATATAATAGATTACATACAATCGATATCTCTTCAAATGTAGGTCGCCCGTATTCCTCAATCTTTTATCTAAATAATAAACCCCGAACGGGCTCGGTAGCTAAACCATTTTCAATAGGTCTTTTTTTCCTTCATTCTCTTGGCCGTAATTCCGATTCCCCCTTCAAAATGTAAGTTTGAATTCAAATTTATTCAATTTCGAGCGATAGAAGTCAAAATGAAACTTCGCGCTCCGCTGAATGCTTCACAGCACTATTATAGATATTATTTTGCCGTGTTTGTGTTGGGTTACCGACATTTTACAGAATATTGTCTTTTAAAGATCACTATAGTATTTGGGAGTATTTTTTTAAAGTGTATAAACAGTCGTATTACCAAACGCTGACGTTGATCATCAGATTATTATCATTCCAAGAGTAAGACAAAGAATTAAGTCACGCGTAAGGTCGTTTATGAATAGGTCAGGTCGCCCTATGGCCTAAATTTATTGATGATAAGAATAATTTGAAAGTATCATCTCCCGTGGTGGTAGGTAGATACGACTAGTGGACTCGGAGCTCAGTTGGTTAGGTTAGGTTATGATTATGATACAGGCGGGATCGTCGTCGGTCAAAATAATTTAAGTCCCAGCTTACATAATTCTGTTCCAACTTTTTTCTCCTAAAATAACTCTGTTATTTCAGCTACGCATCTGTCTTCACTTGTCCTACTAAATATTCTGTGGTGTTGGTAACATTTGCAAAAAAATAGTAAAAATCCAGAGCGGACGTGCTTTGTCTGTTGTTTACTGTGTGCGCAGAGAGAGAATGTTCAAATAAGACCCCTGCAGACTAATGTACAGTTCATCGGTTTATATAGTTTGATGTCAGGACCTACCTTAGCTATAAAAAGTGGCCTTATGTAGGTCATATCTTGGATATTGCCAAATTTTTAATTATTTTAAAATATTTGTTTGTTTCTGTTCTGTGTGTCTCTCTATGTATATTAGATGTGGGCCCAGTCGCCAATGCAAACATTTTGGTGGCGTCGACTGGACCCACGTTTACTTAGGATGTGGGCCCAGTCGACGCCACCAAAAATTTGGAGTGGCGACTGGGCCCCGGTCCCAGTTTTTTCCCATTCGCCACCTAACTCAATAATATGTTTTTGTATTTACAAAAGACTTAAGTATAAGTTTTTTATCCGTTGTCTAGTCACCACAAGCTTATTAGCTTAGCTACCATGTGGTATTGTGATTTTCACGTAATTTAGTTAACGTTTATTTATTCGTACAATTTGACCGATTATGATTCTACACGCACCTACGACTAGTGAGAGTTTTTTTGTATTTCAAATACTATGCGAAAAACTTTAAAATTAGTTCTAAAACGCTTTATTCATATTTTAATGCTTGGGATATTGCTTGCTTATTTTAATTCAATTTTTATGAAAAACTAACTTAAAACTCAGAAAAAATATTTTATCCAAAACAAGAAAAACAAATATTACAAAATTTCATTTATAGTAGGTAACTATACTTAAGTACATTTTTCTAATCGAATAATTTCATCCATCACATTTCTTTACCATCATTTTCTGCGATATATGAAAAAAAACCCTCCATATTTCCATAGGTATCCACGTAAATAATAAATATCTTTCGACACGGTTCGCTGACGGCTGACACCGATACGACTACGTTTTCTGGTATCAACTCGATTGTTGCCGAAATAATATCATATCTACCTACCGAACACTTGAATATTTTACTGCGAACGTTTTTCTTACAAAGAACTTTACAGTTTGGTATTTGTGAACAACATTACTTGCTAATGAAAAAATAGATAGATAGATAAATGCTTACCTTGCACAAAAACAATTAAAATGAATACCTGCATAATAATATCAAAAGTAAGACAAATACACAGAAAGCTTTAGAAAAGGAAAAAAATATTTATTTATCTTTATTTAAAACTAGCTGTGCCCGCGACTTCGTCAGCGTTTTTCGAACACTTACCTATCGCTGTGTAAAAGTCTACATTTAAACGGACGACCATGGAAGTCTGTTGCTGAGCAGAAGAGAATCATGGCAGAGTCTGTTTAAGTGTGGATTTTGCACAGCGGTAGGTAACTTGTTGCATGCTTATTTACATTATTATAAAAAGTAGCCTTTGTCGAAAATATTGAAAAAAAAACAAAACCCAACTTCGAAAAAAGGACAAAACAATAAAAATAAGCTCTCCTACATACGCAGTACAACCGACTTATCTATCTATTCTATTACTATTATAATATATCTTCTATTATCTTCTTCTTCTTCTATTATTGTGAAGCGAAAGCGTTTATTTGATTGTTTCTTTGAACGCGCTAATCTCCTGCACCGCTGGTCCGATTTAAAAAATTCTTTCAGTGTTGGATAGTCCATTTATTGAGAAGGGCTATATGCTACTTTTAATCCCGATATTCCCACGAACTTACGCGGGTGAAACCGCGAGACGCAGCTAGTCTGTTATATATGCCTTATGCACCGTCAGGCCACTCTTGTTGGGCCCCCTACCATAGGTTTATCAACTAAACTCCCTCGGTGTCCCACAAGTGTCGAGGCCAGTGGGAATTTATGGACTACATCCATCAACCTAGACAACGGCGGCCTTTCCAAGCCTCATCTCTGCCCAAAAGACAATCCCTCTCCGTCTCCCCTCCCTCGGCACGATCCCACCATCGGTTCAAGGCCCCCAAAGGCGGTAATAAACCCCCCCGAGTTCATCACCAGAGGCTAAGGTAATTTTTTATAGTGGTAAGCTTCCACGCGGCCCCTACCTTGCGGAATGCACCCCCGAGCACGCTTACACGGTTACGGTTATGGGTTAGCTTGCAGCTACTGAGCCCCCTACCACGGCAAGGTGGACGCACAACTGAAGGGTAAAACGTAACGTCGTGCCTGGCACTCTGGACTCGAACGCGCTGCCGTCAAATCGGAAGCCGTCACTCGGCTCGCTAGGCCATCGTTCGTTCTTTAAAATGGGAATGCGCCGGTCTGTGATTCGAACGCGGTACTTTGAGGAGTTTTCTGATGAGAAGGTGGTTCCAGGTGGTCCATCAATTTGTACCTAGTTCTTTATAAGCCGACTCTATTGATGGAAGTCCAAAAATTCGTAATTTTACTGCATTGTGGAATGATATTCTGCTCATAATTCCAAAGGTTCTCATCAGATCTTTACCAACAATGTGTGGGACCAATTCGGGACTCTTACTTTCCAAATCTAAAAAGAATGATCGTAATCGGACTTCATATGCCGGAGTACGGCGTGAACATATCCCCATACAAACAATATGCGGGTCGAATTGAGAAGCTCCTCTTTTTTTTGAAGTCGGTTAAAAACAACCATTATAAAGAATTTCCATATTTCCGAAGAATCCGGATATATGAAAAGACATAGGTATACGGTATTTTAAGAATTTCTAAATACTTATCCGGTTTTTTTTAATACATGCCGGATATCCGGTTTTTTAATTACCTACCGGATATTCGGTTAATCATGTATTGATTCCACTCAACATACTCTTCAATACAATATTCATACTAATTAAGTAAAAGCAGAAAAAATACTGTATCCGGATAACCGGACTAAATATCCGGATAAAAAATAGCCTATATGTTAATCGGGGTACAAAGCTATCTGCATACCAAATTTGGTCAAAATCGGATAAGCCGTTTCTGAGATTAGCGGGCACAAAGGCACACACAAACAGACAAACAGATAAACAGACAAACAGACAAACAGACAAACAGACAAACAGACAACCAGAAAAACAGAGAAATAGGTTCTGCTGCGTTAATAGGTACCCCTCCAATTTATATTTTTTTTATATCTTCCAAAAACAGACACCGCTGAGTTACGATTTTATTATATGTATAGATAGGATAGAAGAATCCTGAAGAAGAGACCTGGAAAGGTCTCGAAACGGTCTCTTCTTCAGGATAGAAGAATCCTGAAGACGAGACCTGGAAAGGTCTCGAAACGTTGAGCGTTGTAACAATGCTAAAAGTAATAAAAACCACGCGATTCAAACCGAAAAATGTCTTTAATTTCAATACAACATCGCGAAAACAGAAGAAGAATCTACATCTTTTTTTAAACGAAAATCCTTCTTGTTCCGGGGTTCAACTGCCATTAAATGTAAAATAACAGTGTGTTGTGTGTGTGTGTGTTTCGATCTAAGCTGTGCGAAACTTGTTTCGGCCATCGGACGAGTGTCGTACCCCTACCAATATATTGTAACGTTAACAGTTTAGGTATGTCCGCATCGCAAAATATCGACTCGCGCGGCGGTCGAAAATGAAAAAATGAATGAATGATATTAAAATATTTTGATATGTTCCTTTTTTACAATAAACTAATTTAAACCAAAACTTTGCCATTTTTAAGAGGTAATCTATCGATACTTAGATAATAGGTATTGAAAAATCTACGTTCACGGGACTGAAGAGCTCTTAAAACCACTTTAATGTGACACTTTATGTTATCCAAAATAAACAACAATAAAATAAACAGTACCTAACTAAAATAGTAAGTATAGTAACTAGGTCTAACAACCTGTAGATGTCCTACTGTATTTCACTATGTCTCGTTATCTCCCTGTCACTGTTTGACGGGAAAGAAATGAATTTGCGTCTAATACAATAAATTTTGATATTACTGTGACACCCAAAATGGAAAGGGCACAAAATTATGTAGGTACGACTAGAAACCGGTGTCGGAATAATAAAGAATTTACTGTCGCTGAACCGAATTGGAAAGCGATGAATATTTGGGAGGTAGGTGATAATAATTTTATGTAGTAACCTACAGAGCTGGAAACTAAAGCTACCAAAACGGGCTTGCGAAGAGTAGACTGCACTGCTCATATAATATTTCATAATTAAATACATTCAATCAAAATCTTGAATTTTCAATCATCCTTTTATTGTAAAATTGCATTAATATGAGTAGGTATAGATTGTCCTAGCTTTAATTAACTGTCTTGTACCTAATTCTGATAAAAGAAAACCTGTCTGTAATTAATGTGATTGTGATCACATTTAAAACGAGCAATTTTTATGGAACCATAATCAAATATTGTTTTTGGTAATAGTTGTCTCTATACAGGGGTAGTTTTCTACATCAAAACGAACAACTTTTGTTCTACGGCATTTGGAAATTTGTACTTTTTTTTTAGAAAATAGCGAGCCCCGTTTAGCAGGGGTGTGTATGGAACTAAGAAAGTAATTAACACTTATAACGTTAGTTGATTATTGATATATTTCTCGTCATCTTACTTAGTTCGTTGCTGGTAATCTCGATCTTAGATAATGCGTCTGCAGTTGCACTCTCTTTCCATTTCAAACTCTCTACTGTAAAATTTACCCGAATAAAATTTTAGAGGGGAAACAGGGAGACGCAGACTAGCTTTATATTATTTAAATATCTCAGGAATAGCATAATATATTATACGCTAATGAATCACATACAGAAGCAATAACCATTGTTGTTTCGACACACGTAGGCAGAACTCTCGACTGACGTGTGTCAAACCGCAGG